>SZWC01019342.1:34895-53271 GCA_023375785.1 Penium margaritaceum | reverse complement strand
TCTCTCTCTCTCTCTCTCTCTCTCTCTCTCTCTCTCTCTCTCTCTCTCTCTCTCTCTCTCTCTCTCTCTCTCTCTCTCTCTCTCCAAAGCTCTCTGTTTTCTCTAAGTTTTTGTTTGATTTTATGCAATTACATCAGCTCTTTCTTGCAGAATAGAACATGGAGCTGCATGAAATTGCCCCATTGTATGTTGCGTTAGTGCATCCGCCATCTTGTACATGTGTTGTGATAAGTACAACAACCTCATGTCAACGCAAGATGCAGCCTTGGAAGGCAAGCACTCGCCAATGTGGTTCAATCTCGCGACTCCAGACACGAGTGCCCACTTCTGTCAAGACAAGTCATTCCTGTGGCTTGTGGCAGGCCCAACTCTTGGAGACCTCAAAGCTTAACAGCCACCTATGCGATCATCAAACCCGGAGTGGTCTTATGGCATCATAGATGCGAAGTTTCACTGCACTCTGTTTCACAATCATGCATAGAACCGTTCAACCATGAATTCACATTGACTACTACAAGTCCCTTGCACTCACACAATTCTCAATTTCTGTACTTTACAAAACTGACATATGCAACTCTCCGTTCACTTTGAATGTTACAAAAGGCCAAAAAAAACATGCCTCACGTCAGCTTTTGCTTACTGTCTTGTACTATCTGCCTTGCTTCATTATACATCTCCATCATGGACATGTTGCTTCTCTATCACTCATGAAAATGCAAACACAGTAACTCAAACATTGCAAGTGTTTGTTCACAAAAACCAGAAATGCAACACGGACCAATCACTTAGTACTTTTGTACACCTTCCTAGTTCCTTATGTTCGTTTCATTCATGAAAATAAGGATGACCCAACCTTTGAAGACCTCAAAGGCCGTCAGCTAACTGTGCGATCTCCCAACCCGGAGTAGTCTCATGCCATCATAGGTACAAAGATTCACCACACTCTGTTTCACCATCCTGCATATAACCGATCAACCATGGAATTCATATCGACTTCTACAAGTACCTTACACTCACAACTATGTGCAATTCATCTGCTTCACACACTCAAAGATACTACAGTAGATATGTTTCATCCATTAATGTCCCCTTCACTTCCATGTATTGCAATCAGAGTTATACGCTTAACTAAGTTTGTAATTGTCTCACAATTGTTTCCCTTCACTCACAACTGCACCCATTCTGGCTCACAACTTCAATGTCTAACACACCATGCTTCACCATAGACAACACACGTAGATATACGCGTTATCCCACCGTGTCATCTGAAGACCTTTGTTACATGCACGTCTGGAGCGAAGATGAGACCAACAAAACCAAACACTTCAGTTCAGAACAACGCATCAGAACATGACCAACCACTCCGTTTCCACACAAGGTTACATCATCCTCCTCCTCTTGCCACCGCCACCTTCACCATCCTCACCCTCATTCATCTCCTTTCCTTGTAAAAAACTTTCCCCATCAGCATCTGTGCTAGCAGCATCAACCAGGTCCTCAAAATTGCCCTTTAACGAACGCTGCACAGTGGCCTGCGCCACCTGCTTTTGAGAAGCACCCAGAGTGTTGAAAGATTTCTCTGCCAAAAACTCCATGACCAATCCTGCCACCTTCCGCACACTTGACTGAAAACCGAAAACAGCTTCCACTGCTGCCTCACTCACGCTCTTTGCCCAAAACAGATATGATGGCGACGGTAGACATGCAGTGGCATCTCTGTTCCACTGCGTGTTCCAGAAATTTGGCTCCTACACAAACCCACGCAACCACGTACTTGATGGAAACTGCTTGTCGTGAAATCGACGCCACACTCCAGCAGGTTCAGAACCTTTCAGTCCTTGCTTGCGTTGCCTCCATAACACATTGCCATAATGCGTTATGTTGTCCACCAGCATCTCCAATTCCAGAGGCCACATCTGCCCTCCCTCAAAACCATGATAGAGGTACGCATAAAATGCGCTCCCCATGTTCAGCCATCTTCCGCCATAGACAGCAAAGCACCTCATCTGGAACTCCACGTCAACTGCCTTTGGCACATCGTCTGAAAACTGAACCAAACTAGGACTGTTATTTATCAAGGCGTTCAATGTCTGCATCTTGATCCTGCACAACAACAGAATCTCATGTTAGTCAACACTCCGACATCTGCAAACAACACTCAAGACATGAGACAACCACGACAAGTCACTTACAGTCCAATTCCCTCCACACGGCCTTCGTTCACTGCAAAGGTACCCGATCCATTCAACCGCCGACCTGCATCATGTCCACCATACACACAGAAACAAATCACATTGTGTCAACAACCAACATGTCAACAGGGGTATGCACTAATGTCTACATCATGTACATCACATCCTGCAATACATACCTTGCATCCTTGCGATATCTTCATCTTCCCATGTTTCTGTCACTTGTCGCTCCAACTCTGCACGAGCCTTCAACTCCCCGCCCAAATCCACACACACCACACGCTTCCGCCTTATTTCTTGCCACTTTCTCTCAAAATCAGGCCTCTTCTTCAGGTCGTCCCTCCTCTGCACGGCTGCTGCATCTTGCTTCTCCATAAATTGGTCCTCCGGAGCACTTGGAACTTCTCCTAACACTTGGGCTTGTCGACCCAGCAGAAACTCACACCCACTCTTTCTCCACTCCACCCTCATGTCATGACGCATGAACGAATCCCCTCTCTCCAATTGCTCACACTCTGGCAGGATAGTAAAGAGCTTGCCGCCTACTCTGATCACTGTATTGCAGTCTCGGGAAGCCTCTCCCTTTGCCATCATCAGCACTTATTCTCCTTCCAAAAAGCCTGCTGCTTCACTCAATTCCACCCACTCCCTTGGATCACGTCCAATCAATCTCAACGCTTCTGGATGAAATGATTTTCCCTTCTGTGAAGGGGTCACCAAACGGGGAAACGGATTTGCTTCCACCACATCCTCCACCACACTTTGCCATACCACTTCCACACCATCACCACGGAGAGGCCACCGGGGCACATGGCCAAATGGCGGCGGATCACTTGACACTCGAGCATCCATCCGTGGAAGGAGCATCCAAGCTCCTTCCACCACAGAACTTTCCCTAGTGCAGCTGCATGTGCCTTTGCTGTGTTGACGTCCGAAAACCGTCAAAACGTGTCCCCGTACTCGTCTTCCACCACTTCACCCAATCTGTAACTGTCCAGAGGAGGCATGGCCACCACTTGTTGCATAGTACATCCTGTTGGTGGCGTCTCCAAGGGTAAGCGCTCTTCACAAATCCTCCTTCTTCTCATTTTTCTAGCCTTCTTCAAAGCCTCCTCCATATCATCGTAATACTTCTTTTCTGCTTCTTCTTCCATTAATCTTCGAAACGCTATTGTTGCCCAAGGCGTACTGGGCCCGGGAAGTTGGGGAATTCTGCAAACAACGGCGCGGAAACTGCTAGCAGATGGCCTAAACTCCTCATCACCTGCGGCTCCTGTCATATTTGCTACATCGCCTCCCACTTCTGCAGCAGACGGCAACATGGCACCGGAATCATGACTCCTGCCAGCTTCACTACCAACGTCATCCATGTCTCGCCCGCATAACAGGAAACAAGGACGTCATACTCGAGACGGACATGTCAACTTGTTCTCAAATACGCGACGTAAGGCCGCTTCAGGACGCCGCTCTCGAACCGTTCTGGCCACTCTGCAGCGGGGAGCGGCTGCTCCCCGCTCACAAGAGTGGACCACACTTGTGGAACCCTAACACAAATGTATGCACTGCTGAACGTACTTGTTCACAGCTATGAACTGAGCCCTGCCCCTGCTCGAGTACGAACACAGCTCCATACATTTTGTATTTCAACGCTTTCACAACAAAGTTCTCTCAATGTCACCCAATGTGTAACATTTCCGGTTCAGAGTACCCTCATGTCATGTTAAATGTGCCACAGTCCGGAATTCCTCTTTCCAGTTATTTCATACATTATTGCTTTAATTACTATGTATACTATGTAACCCATTGCACCCTTGTGTGCAAATTTCCCCTTGTTTTTCTTTCCAATGGAAGCGACCGACTGAGGAGGGGGAGCAACCTCCCTACCAGAAGCAGCCCCAGTGGAGAACCCGGCCCTCATGATGAAATCATTATGACGGGAAGGATTATTGGTATGGATTTTTCCCCAAATTGATAGGAACAAGGAGATTAAAATAATTTTATTCTTCTATTTAACATTGAATGTACGGAGGCGTACAAGCACATAGAATTTTATTTCCACGGAGGGCAAACTGAGCTTCACTGTCTGCCAAACACAGCGAACCTGAGTGGAGAGGATGAAAAAAAAAGGATTCACTACCTTTTTTTACAACTCATGTTCCTGAAATGTCAAGGGCACAGCCTGATGTTTGATTAATGTCGCGGTGTAAGCAAATCAAAAATTTTCTCTCAGTTTTCACCAACCAGATGTGTCGACCTTGCGGCAAACACAATTAAACACCTAGTTTTATGATATTCATACATGTTTCATTAGGTTACACAATTCTTAGCACCGACTTTGACTGAAGGTGACACCTTGAACGACACAAGGCTGATAATAAAGGAAATTGCCATGGACAATTGCTGACAAAACAGGCAGACAACGTGGAGATGAAAAACAATATGTCCAGGGTTTAGACGATAAGGATTTTTTTTCATGGTTCTTATCTGGAACCTGTCCACATTGGTGTTACAAAAGTTGTTTTGAAGTCGTGAATGACTCATTCGGGACCATTTGATTAAAATTTAATCAGCAAAAACTGTCACTTTGGAATGTGGCCGCCACCGTCACCTTCAGCTGGTCACAGATAGGCAGTTGGGATAAGAATGATTCCAAAGTCTGGGTTTGTGCTTCAAAAGGAAGTGTTCCAAAATTGAGGATCAACAACAGAAAGCGGTCAAAGCTCTGCGTCAAGAATGGGGTTGAAAAGGAAACCTCTGGAATTTCTATCCTTTGAAGGATTAAAACATGAATTGGGAGTTTTTGCGTTTGATATTGGGGATGAGATCAAGCAAGCATTGGAGAGCTTGTAGAAAGATGTCAACAACACTTGGGGTGAAATCACTTGCGGATATGCCTTCCATTCAAAGTGGTGAAGGAGGGTACCTTGAATGTTAAGCCTCTTCGTATCAACAGTGGGTTCAAGAAGGAATTTCATAGTTCAGAAGGGTTATTGGGTAAGAAATGATTTTTTATGCATCAAAAGGCAATGGCCAAGGAGGAAGGTCAAGGAAAGCTTTGTGTTGAGTAGGGAATGCGGGGATAGATGGAACATGATGTGCATGGGGAGGCTGGATAGGTCTTGAAGCATAATGAAGTTTGTGGTTTGCAAGGAGCGAAGGATGGTCAAACATGCGTGTAGGATCCTGTCTGAGGAGAGGGGAAGCGATTCTTGAATTTCAGTATAGCACGGCCTTGGGCTTTGATGTATGTGGAGAATGGGCGTGTGAAGATTGCGCCTGATTTTATCAATTGCAATGCAATTCTTGAGCTGGACACATCCCTTCATGGACTGATTTTCTTAGGCCCTAGACATACAAAAATCACTTTACTCCTTTTTGGGGCAATTCATCTCTGCATGTATTACCCACCATATGGTGACTTCTGGGATTTACATCACGCCAATCGATCTTGGGACTGCTGGGCAGTTTTCGCGCCTCTTGAAGTTGCATTACGATTCTCTTGAGTCTTCCAGCTCTTCCAAAAGAGTTTACCGACGAGTCATGAAACACATAAAGGTTCAATTTTCTTTGGCCGACTTCTCAACAACACCATGCTTTTGTAAATAGAAAACCTCGATGTCCTCAGAACTCTTTGACTCTGTAACAAAGTTCTTAAAAGCACCCACTCACAACTTGGCTTTGCACGTGTCACTCCCTCAAAATTTGCAAGGGCTCAATTTTTCCTCATCCTTGCTTTTGTAGTTAGATACACACAATGGAGGGTTTCCATTTGAAGGACTACTACTTCTAGATTACTGGAGTATCCCCTCTTTGTAGATCGTACTTTTCCTGGTAAGTTCTACATATTCGGCACATATGAACCGCTACGTGTAACAGGGGTGACCATAGTGTGGTTGAGTCACATTCAATCGCAGGACCACAGTGAGGCCAGCACGAGCACCGTTGTTTTTATCTATCTTTCCCTTGGTGTCAAGCTTGCTGCAGCTGCTACATCTGCATATCATGTTAGTTGAAACACCTACCTAGAAATCTGCAATAGAAAGAGCAGACACATGTGTGATTTTCGTTTTTTCAAAATTATGGCACCTAGATGCAAGCTTCCTTGCTTGGTCAAACATGTCCAAACATTTAAAAAAAAAGGTGGAATTTTGAGTGAACAAGTCAGAGACTATAACTTGAGCGCGACGATGACCACCCTGAGCAACCCCTTATGGATGCAATCCAAGGATATACGGGGTGCTAATCATTGGATTGTACGTCAGTTATTGTAATCAATGCCATTGTGTACCATACTGGTCCCACCTTCATCTCACCTGTCCGCTTGCGACACTCTCCATACGGCCTAATGTCTCTACATGGTTTTTTTAACTGGGCCTACTTTATCCTATAACTATGTTGGCAAGTCTACTTGATCCCAGTCCCAAGGCCCTTTCATCAGCCCATGCATGCCATGAGTAGAGGACTTGTATTCAATTGTGGTTTTTTTTGCCTAAGGCTCTTACCCTCAGCGCCTTCCACGTCAACAATGGCTTGGAGTGCTCACAATGCTTCACCTTGGCGATGACATACACCCTACAATCGGGAAAGCATCTCCGGTCTTGTTCTTCCACGTTATTGCTCAAGTATGTCATGCCTTTTTTCCTTTCTCCCCGTCAACTTCGTGGCTGTACATGAAGTTACTCCAACAAAATCCCATGGAGCACGAGGAGGACAAGGGCATACTCCTATGATTTTCCCACAAAACTAGACCATGACAAGATAACATTTCCTTGCTGTCACACTCAAAAGTGAGAATAATCATGATGAATGTGCTAGTGATTGCGATTGTTATTCTCATGCTGTTACCGACAGGGAGTTTTGAAAACCGCATCCCATGCGAAGATTTCTAAAACCTTGTATTGCAAGTTAGGACAGTCAGATAGTCATGGATTGCTTTTTCATGAGGAGGTGCCAATTTTACAGGATTATAGCTACATTCACACTGAATACAAGAGTGATTTACCTTTGAGCTTGACCAAGAATAGTGTTGAATGCTCCATGTATTAGTATTTGAAGGGTTATCGACATAAAAAGGCCGTAATTGACATTCTTTGCACAGAGATCCCATTATGTGCCTAGGATGGTCCCCAAATGTAATGGGGATACAAATGAGAATTTCAGTGAAGTAGACGATGCAAAACCAGAAATCATTTGAAGTCATTACCATCAGGTGTTGTGTGGAAGCCTACCAGTGAATGAGATAGTAGAAGAAACGGGGGGAAAATGGATCATTTGAAAGTATTGATTCACAGTGCAAGAAAATCAAGGGCTTACCATTGATACACTTTGAATTTCCCCTCGGACCATGTTTGACCCGTGCTATGATTTTTCAAAGTTGACCACATGTGGTATGATCTGGTGGTAATGATAAGTGACATATGCCAACTTTGGCTGGTCATTACACACGAAGGTCACACCGTGCCACTAGTTATTGAAAATTTGATGCTATTTTATTCCTCTTATGCTTGTTGTTTGATTGCCCTAAGCGATTTTTCTTTTACTCGTGTGTTGATTTGTCAAAACTGACCTTGCATAATGTAATGTTGTGGTCATCGTCACTGACATATTCCAGCTTTGGCTGGTCATTACGCATGACGGTCACAATGTTCTACCACTTGGTGAGGGTCTTTATCCTTTCCAGCACATGAATATCATGCTTGCATTATGGCTACCCCCTCTGAAAAATTCTGACTCCTGCTATGATTTCTCAAAGTTGACCACACATGGTGTAATCTTGTGGTCTTAGTCAGTGACATATGCCCACTTCGGCCGGTCATTGTGCACGATTGTCACACCTTGCCACTGTTTGTTGAACAAAGTTTAATTGAAAATCCATGAATAGCATGAATGCACTTTGATTGTCCCCTCTTCCCTTTTTGGTCTCTTGCTATGAGTAATCAAATTTGACCATACCTTGTGTAGTGTTATGGTCATGGTAAGTGACACATGCCATCTTTGACCGGTCATTGCTCACAATAGCCACACAGTGCCACTAGTTGTTGAAGTCTTATGTAATGAATAGCATGTGAAGGATGCTTGCAAGTAATGTTTCCACTCTCATTGTTTCTGAATCGTGCTATGATTTGTCAAACTTGACCACACGTGGTGTAACATTGTGGTCACGGCCAGTGGAGTTTTCCTACATTGGCGCAAGGTAGCCACTCCATGCTGCTAGTTTTTTAAGATTATGATGTTTGCTAGTCCATGCCTAGTAGTTTCTCCCTCTGGTTGTTTTTGACTTTTGCTGTGATTTGTCATGGTTGACCACACATGGTACAATGTTAAGGTCACGGTCAGTGACATATGTGTAATTTGTATGGTCATTACGCACGATAGCCACACTGTACAACTAGTTAGTTTTCTTTTTTAAGAATTGCTACTATATTTCTAATATGCATAGATTTCATTGTCCCCTCTGACCACTTTTTGACTCGTGCAATGATTTTTCAATGTTGATCGCACATGGCGTAATGTTGTGGTAATATTTAGTGACATATGCCTAATTTGGCTGGGCATTGTGCATGATACTCACGTTGTGACTTAGTTTCTTAATGTTTTGTTGCTTGTTAGCCCATGCCTAGTATGCATACACTTTGGTCCTCCTGTGTGACCATTTCTGGTGATGTAAACATGGTGAGTGACAAAGGACAAATTTGGTCAGTCGTTGCGCACAATGGCCCCACCGTGCCCCTAGTATTTGGAAATTTGTATGCTTGCTAGCCTTTGCCTAATATCCTCACACTTTGAGTATCCCCTCTAATCACTTCTGACTCGTGCTCTGATTTTTCAAGGTTGACCACACATGGTACAATATTGTGGTCATGGTCCATGACATCTGCCCACATTACTTGGCCATACCGCATGATAGCCTCACCTTTTCAATAGTAATGGAAGGTCTTGATACTTCCCAAGCCACGCATGGCATGTGTAAACTTTGATTGTCTCCCTCTGACCACTTCCGACTCGTGCTATGGTTTCTCAAATTTGACCGCACGTGATGTCGTGTTGGGTCATCATCAGTGACATGTGTCCACTTTGGCCAATCCTTGCGCATGAGAGCCACACCATGCCACTATTATTTTAAGGTTTTTATAATTGATGGTGAATTTCTAGTATTCTCAAACTTTGATTTCCCTCTCTTACCATTTTTTACTCGTGACCTGTTTTGTCAAAGCTAACCACGCATGTTGTTTTGCCATGGTCAGTGACATATGCCATCTTTAGCCGGTCATTATGCACAATCACCACACAGTGCCACTGGTTACTGAAGGTCTTTGTACTTGATATTCAATGCTTAGTGTTCCTCCCCTATGCTTTTCGATATGATTTGTCAAAGTTGAACATGCATGGTGTAACATTGTGGTCATGGTCAGTGACATTGTCTACTTTCGCCAGAAATTGCGCATGGTAGCCACCCCATGCCACTTCTCATTCAAAGATTTCCAATAAATTCATGGTATGCTTATACTTTGGTTGCCCTTTCTGGCCATGTCTGACTCGTGCTATGACTTTTCAAATTCATAGCACGAGTGGACAAGGCTGACCACACATTGTGTCATGATATGTTCTTGGCCAGTGACGTATGCAAACTTTGGACAGTCATTGTGCATGATATCCACACCATGCCAGTAGTTGGCTATTTCTCACTCATGCTATGATCTGTGAGAATTGACCATGTATGGTGCGATGGTGTGGTCATGGTTAGTGGCGTATGTCCACTTCAGCCAGTCATTGCACATGATGGAAAAGATGGGCTACAATTGTTTGAAGGGTACTATACTTGCTAGACCATGCCTAGTATTCCTGAATTTTGATGCCCCCTTTGATCATTTCTGACTCGTCCAATGAGTCGTCAAATTTTACCACACATGGTGTAGTATTGTGATCATGGTCAGTGACAAATGCCCACATTGGCTGCACATTTTGCACGATAGCGAAACCGTGTCACTAGTTATTGACGGTTGTGATACTTTCTAGCACATTCCTGTATGCCTGAACTTTAAATGTCCAATCTAACCATCTGACACGTGCTATGATTTTTCAATGTTGACCACACCTGGTGAAATGTTGTGGTCATGGTCAGTGAGATATGCCTCCTTTCGCTGGTCACCGCACAGGCTAGCTCCATTGTGCCACTAGTGTTTGAAGGTTTTTGGAGTTTCTAGTGTCTTCCTAGTATGCCTTAACTTTGATTCCCCCCTGTCACCATTTCTGAATTGTGCTTTGACTAGTCAAAGTTGACCATAAGTGGTGTAATATTGTAGTCATAATCAGTTGCAAATGCCATGCTGGCTGGCTATTACGCACGATAGAATTCACCATGCTACTGGTTATTGAAACTTTTGATACTTTCTAGCCAATGTATCATATTCCTACACTTTGAGTATCCCCTCTGACCATTTTTTGCTCATGCTATGATTTGTCAAAGTTGACCACACATGGTATCACATTGTGGCGATGGTCAGAGACATGTCTCCACTTGGCCTAAAACTTGGGCACGATAGCCATACCATGCCACTAGTTATAGATGATTTGTGTTCCTTATTTTCAATTTCTGGTATGATTGATCTTTGATTGCCCTTTGTGACATGTGCTATGGTCTGTCAAAGCTGACCACAGATGGTGTAATGATGTGTTCATGGTCAGTGACATATGCAAACTTTGGCCAGTAGTTATACACAAGAGCTATGCCGTACCATGAATTATTGAAGGTTTTGATACTTTCTAGCACATGCCTAGTATGCCGATACTTTGATTTCCCCCTCCGAACATTTCTGACTCATGCAATGATTTTTCAATGTTGACCACATTAGGTAAAAGGTTAACAGTACAAGCATCATACAAGGAATATCAGCTATACAAACAGCTCAGCGCTACACTCTGACATAATTCCTGGCCCTAAACTGGGGCGCAACTTCTTGCTGGACCGTCAAGGCTGTCAAAGCAAGGGTCTCGGCACAACCACCGTCGAAAAGGTGAAAGGCCTTTAGGATGTCAGTGTGTCCTCCTTCCAGGCTGGCAGGCCTTGCCAGGCTTATAAGGGGCTTTGGAGGGATTGACCTCCTCCCAGGCTGGCAGAATTTTCCAAGCTTACACGGATCCTAGAGGGATCACCACCATCACCCTCCACCCAAGCTGGCGCGAAAGTGCCAGGCTTATTGGGGTCTTGGAGGGACCTCAACTAGCTCGGTCAAGAACTCTGGTGCTAAGGCAGGGAGCATTGCACGTGGTGTTGGAGATTGTACTGGAGATACTGAGATGATACTTTAGATGATACTGTCGATACTGAGAAGTAGCAAGACTTTCACCATTTATACTTGAGGTCTTGGCAAGTTGACCACCTCAATGAGAATCTTCCTTTTGGTACTTCAGGTTTGCTGCCACCTCTACCTTGCTTTGGAGAAGCTTCCATCCAATGGAAGCTTCCTTCAGTTCTGGGCTCAGACTGGCACATTTGTTATTCTTGGAAGCTTGGAAGCTTCCCCCTTTGTTAGAGGGAAGCTTCCTCCTTAAGAGAGCTTTATTAGGTCTCGAGATGAAACTTCACTCGAAGGTTGCTTGCTCATCAAGCCTTCCTCATAGGATCGTTGATCTTACCATATTGCAACATCAGGCCCATCGACTTGGATCCACCTGAAGCTTGCACCAGATTGACCCATGAAGATCCAAGGGTCTGGACTTCATGCATGGTTGAGGTGATGCTCTGCAGGCCTCTTATTCAGGCTCCATGTTGCCTGTCCAGTCATCAGCAGACCCTCTTGACCTTAGTGCCTGCATAATACTATGCAGGTAATTGGTCCCATATGCACGCACTCTCATCATGTACATGCTTGTCCAAAAAGCCCTTTTCACACCCTTGAGGGCTACTCTCCAGAGAAAATCTGGTCTGTCCCCGTAAAGATTCTCAGCTGAGCCACACCCGGTAGATTCATGGCAAAATCCATAAATCCTCTCAGGGCCTCCGATTGGAGTGCCATTTGCGCCATGATGAAGCAGAAAATCAGCATAACTACAGCTCACACCAACAGCTGTCATGCATAATATCTGGCCAAAGCAACTCCACATATTTTCTTTCTCTAGTTTTTCAACCAAGTGTACAAGGCATGCTTGCTGGAAACAAAAGATCCTATGATAGAAGGGGATCCCATTGCTGCACCAGAGCATGCAGTGACTTCGTCACCGCGTACTCCCCAAATCTCAACAATAGCCATACAGTGCCACAAGATTTCGAAGGTCTTCTAATTTTTATTCCATGCCCAGTACGACTACAATTGTTTGTCCCCTTCTACAATTTTTTATGCGGGCTATGATTTGTCAAAGTTGACCACAAATGCTGTAATGATGTGGTCATGGTATGTGACACGTGCCGACGTTGACTACTCTTTGGGTATGATGGAAATGTTTTTCCATTGTTATTTGAAGGATTTTTTGGTTGATAGTCCATGCCTTGTATTATAAACTTTGATTTCCCCCCTCTAACCATTCTGACTTGTGCTATGATGTGTCAAAGTTGACCACACATAGTGCAATATTGTGGGCATGGTTAGTTTCATCTTCCTACTTTGGCCAGTCATTGTGCACGATAGCTCTGCCGTGCTATTAGTTTCTGAACATTTGTATTCTTGGTATTCAGTTTCCTACATGCCTAGAATTTGATTGCCCTATCTGACCATTTCTTACTCGTATTATGATTTGTCAGACCTGACCACACATAACAGCATAACTCATGTTATGTTGTGGTCATTGTCAGTGCCAACTTTGGCCGGTCATTTTGCAAGATAGCCACGTTGTGCCACTAGTTATTGAATTTTTTCATGCTTGCTAGCCAATGCCTAGCATGCTTGCACTATGATCGTCCCCTCATACCATTTCTGACTCATGCAATGATTTCTTAGAGATTACCACACATGGTGTAACACTGTGGTCCTGGTCCATGACATGCCCAGCTCGACCGGTCATCACACATAATAGCCACATCGTACCACTAGTTTTGGATGGGTACTAGACATGCAAGCCCATTCCTGTTATTTGTGCAATGTGATTTCCCTCTTTGATATTTTTTTAATTGCCTTGTGAGTTGTCAAAGCTGACATCACATGGTGCAACACCGTTGTCATGGTCAGTGCCATATGCTCACCTTGGCCAGTCATTTTGCATGATAGCCATTTTACCATGATCTGTCCAAGTTGACGACACCTGGTAAAATTTTATGGTCGTGGTCATTGACATATGCCAGCTTTTGCAGTTCAATACGCAAGACAACCATGCTGCCACTAGTCATTAACTATTTTCATACTTGCTAGCCCATGCCTTGTATGCCTATGATTTGATTCCCTCCTCTGACCGTTTTGCACTTGTGCTGTGATTTTTAAATTCCAACCATACATGGTTTGATGTTGTTGTCATGTTGAGTGAAACATGCCCATTTGGGCCAGTCATTACGCACAATAGGCACACCATGCCACTAGTTATTGAAGGTTCCTGAACTTGCTAGCCCATGCCTAGGATGCCCCCTCTAATCATTTTTGCCTTGCCCTATGAGTCATCAAAGTTGACCACATGTGGTGTAATGTTGTGGTCATGGTCTGACATGTGCCCACTTTGGCCGGTCATTGCACATAGTAGCCACACTGCATCACTATTTATTGAGGCTTTTGATCCTTTCTTTGACATGTCCAATATACCTTAACTTTGCTTGCCTCATGTGACAATTTCTGACTCGTGCTATAATCAATCAACGCTGACCACACCTCGTGAAATGTTGTGGTTGTGGTAAGTGACACATGCCTATTTTGGCTGATCATTGCACACGTTAGCCACACCATTCCACAAGTGCTTGAAGGTTTTGATATTTGCTAGTCTATGCTTGGCATGCCTATACTTTTATTGCTCCCTCTGACCATGTCTGATTTGTGTTTTGATAAGTCAAAAATGATCACACATGGGGTAATGTCCCGGACATGGCCAGTTTAACAAGCCCATGTTGGCTGACTATTGTGTACAATTGTATCACCGTGCCACAAGTTATTGAAGTTTTTTATAATTTTTAGCCCATACTTAGTGTACTAAAGTTTGATGGTCCCCTATTACTGTGTCTGACTCGTGTTGTGATTCTTCAAAGTTGACCACTCATAGTGTCATGTTGTGGCCATGGTCGATAACAAACATCCAATTTCGTCAATCATTGCAAATGATAGCCACAGTGTGATAGTGTTCTTTGGATGTTTTAATACTTTCTAATTGATTTCTAACATGCTTAAACTCTAATTGCCTTCTGAACATTTCTGACATGTGCAATGATTTGTTAAAACTGACAACACATGGTGTAATGATGTGGTCATGGCAAAGTGACAAATTTCAACAATGGCTAGCCATTGCGCAAGATAGTCACACCGTGACACTAGTATTCAAAAGGTTTTTATTTCTAGTACGTGCCTAGTATTTATAAGCTTTCATTGCACCCTATGACCATTTCTGATGCGTGTTATGATTAATCAAAGTTGACCACACATGGTATAATGTTGTGGTCATGGTCAGTGACATATGCCCACTTTGGCCGGTCATCACGCACGGTAGCCACACCGTGCCACTAGAAATTATGGTTTTGACACTTGCTAGCCAATGCATAGCATACCTCTTGTCTGATTGTCCCCTCCGATCACGTTGATGATTTTTCAAATTTGATCACACATAGTGTAATGCTTTGGTCATGGTAAGTAACATAGGCCCACTTTGGCTCCTCATTACGCATGACAGCCACACCGTGCAATCAGTATTTGGTGGTTTTTGTACTTTCTAGCACACGACTAGCTTTCATATACTTTGACTGTCTCCTCTTACCATTCCTGACTCATTCTATGATTTGTCAAAGTTGACCTACATGGTGCAATACCGTCGTGGTCATGGTAACTGACAAAGTCTTTTTTGGCTGGTCATTATGCATGATAATCCTTGCATGTACATATTGTTTACTTGTACTTTGATTTCCCCCTCTGACCATTTCTGGCTCGCTCTTTGATTAGTCAAAGTTGATAGAAAATGGTTTGATGCTGTGGTTGTGGTCGGCCATTGTGCACGATATCCACGCCGTGCAACCCGTAGTTCAAGGCATTGATACTTGCTAGCCTATGCAAAGTGTGCCTACGCTTTGCTTCTCCCCTCTGACAATTTCTCCCTCATGTTATGATTTGTCAAAGTGGACCTTACATGGTGTTGTGTTGTGGCCATGGTAAGTGACATGTATCAAATTTGGCTAGACATTACACAATTTAGCCACACCGTACCACTAGTTTTTGAGGGTTTGTATAATTGCTACTTAACATGTAGCATTCCTACCATTTCATTGCCCTCTTTGACCATTTCTAGCTTGTGTTATGTTTTTTTTTTTGGGTCAAAGATGACCACACAATGTAATGTTGTGGTCATGGTCAGTGAAATGTGCCAAATTTGGCCAATCATTGTGCATAGCAATGTTGTGCCACTACTTATTAAATGTCAAACTTTCTAGCCCATGCCTAGAAAGCTCGCAATGTGATTGTCCCCTCTGTCCATTTCCGACTCATGCTATGACTTGTCAAAGTTGACCAAACATGGTAAAGCATTGTAGTTGTTGTGATATGAGAATGCACTGTCTCACGGATCTGTGTTGTGACCTCTTGGCTGGTGTATATGCTCGTGCAGACGACTGAGTCAGCAAAATATGACAACACTAAGGCACTGAGATATGGAGGGGACATCACATCGTTGTGAGGCGTTGCTCACTTCTCCTCGTGTTGAGTCTCCCACTTGGTAGTAGTGCGTATCCAGCTCCATCGGCAACAGCGACCGTAACTCATATCATCGACAGTCATAGGCGGCTTCTCTGAGTAGCATAGGGTTTGCAGAGGTTCAGGCGGCCATAACTCTCATATGCGACCTTTCTAGCTGATTTTGACTGCACGATTGTGTTCGCAGCGTGCATATTTTGGTACAGTCCAGTTTTCAGGAAAAACGGACGACGTCTGGGTTTGGGGTTGTTGTTGGTCCTCTAGCAAGGCTCATCGAGAAAACCCCACATGCCAGAAAATAGTGCATTTTCCTATTTGGCTGGTAGACTGAGTTGATAAGATGCGTGGAATCTTCATAGAAACACAGCCACTGACCAAGCGTCAGTGCCTGGTCAGACGGTGACGACAGTCACAGGTTGTACACACAACGGCGAGGGTCTGGCTAGGAGACACAAGTCAAAGTTTCAGAATGCTTCAATAGCATTTGCAGAGAGCAATGAAAAGTTATAGGTCCATGGCATAAGTACCTGCCGCGGTGCACGGCGGGTGTTGCACGCGGCAATTCAAGGTCTGTCCTAAAACTGGCCCAAAACCATTGTTTTGGCCGTAACTCAGCGTAGACAAGTCAGAACGCTACGTTGTCTGAACCTAAACGTGGAGAATCTCAAGCAAAACGATACAAATGCATGCGTCTAGAGTCAAACGGTGGACACACAATGCAAAAACCTGCAAATCGGGCCCATGGCCAGTCCACCGATAAACTCCTACGTGGCGTGGAAAAACTCCAGGAGGTCCTACACAACATCTAGGACTCTGGGGCGGTCGTCCATCAGCTCCAAGTAGGTGGTTCGCAACCAGATGATGCACTGACGCCACCTGGATCTGCATCAGGGATCTGCACGGGCATGGACATGGCCGGGTGGTCACAGTAAACTGTACAGGTTGACAGGAACGTCACAAATCACAACACTCCCCCACGACCCGATGGTACCCATGTCCATACACGTGCAACACTGAAACGAATACAACAACAAGTGCAGAAAGAGTCGTGATACACACACAATCACACCTCACACTCAACCACTCTCAGGCAAGGGACGAAGCCCAACAGAACGCATGGCCACCTGAAACTTCATGCAAGCAAGTGCCTTTGTCAAGAAAACAGCATGTTGCATGTCGGTGCCGACCCCTCTGACAGAGATGACGTTTTGCTCCACCAAATTACGCACGAAGTGATTCTCTACTGCAATGTGCTTTGTGCGAGTATGAAACACACCAGAGTTATTCACAATGACGAGAGCACTCTGGTTGCTGCAACGAAGCACGATGGCAGGCACTAACTAACCTAACTCAAGGAATAGGCGCTGTAGCCACACTGCCTCAACATCACCTGTACCTAGGACAACATACTCTGCCTCCGATGAGCTATGTGCAATGCAGTCCTACTTCTCGCTATGCCAGGACACAGAGGTACCACCAAGCAGAAACACGTAGCTGGTGCAACTGCTCCCATTGGGACTCTAGGCCCAATCACTGTCCGTGTAGCCGTCAAGTACCACTGAACATTGCCAGCAAAACCAGAGTCTGAGGTACGTGGAGCCTGTGGAAACCACGTACCACACCACTCGCACAGTGGCATGAAGGGCTCTGGCACGTGGAGCCTGCAAAACTATGCAAGGAGGTTAACAACAAAGGTGATGTTGAGGCGTGTGGTAGTGGCCAGGTACATCAAAGATCCGATGAGACGAAGGTACAAGGTCACATCCAAGGTCTCCCCCACTTGTGTGGGATGGTCCACCTTTGGGGTATCTTGTCCATCAGGTGTGAGAGGTGTGGTGGCCATGGGCACTATGCCAAGGAGGTCACTGAAAAGCTCTCCTTCAACACATGTGTATTGGGTCTGATGCAGCAGAAGTGTCCGACGTCTGCGGTCTCGCATGATCTCCATGTCAAGAAACACCGTTGTTGGACCAATATCCTTCATCCTGTAGGCGGTCTAGAGGATTGCCTTGGCCTCCTTCACAGCCTCCATGGAGAGATACGTGATCAGAAGGGCGTCCACATAGACTAGGATGGCGTTGAACCATTCATGGGACCGTGGCATAAAGAGACTGGGACCTGCCTCGCTCTGCACATATCCTGCACGAGTCAAGGTGCCCGTAATCTCCTGGTTTCAACATCGAGAAGATTGCTTGAGTGCGTACAAGGAATTGCGCAAGCGCCAGACCTTGTCACTGTCCTCAAAGCCTAGTGAATGAGCCACGTAAAGCTCCTCATCCAGAGAGCCTTGGAGGAATACATTGTTTACATCCATCTGGCGCAATTCCCAGTCATGCTGAGCCACCACACCAAACAGAGAGCGAGCTGAGGTCCTGCGGC
>SZWC01019342.1:22617-34323 GCA_023375785.1 Penium margaritaceum | reverse complement strand
CCCCCCCCTCCAAGTTGAAAGTGTATTGGGGCAGTGTATTGGAGAGTGTATCTGAGAGGTATCGAACCTGTAAACTTGTGTACAAAGAGAGTATCACAGAAGTGTTCACATGTCTTGTATCGATAGAAATTTTAGATACACTCCACGCTACACTCGCCACATACACTCGACGTGTTTGGGAGGGGGGGGACATGGAACAGTGGAATACACAAGTTCGAACACTTCGCATTTCCACAATACACCCCCAGATACACTCCCCAGATACACTCGAGGTGCTTTTGGGGGGAGGGTCCGTGACTGGTTATCGGGGTCCTGTTATGGAATGCGTATGGATGGTGGTTATCAAAAATACACAAGTCGTAGTTCTGAGTGTCTATCCGCGACACTCTCCGATACACCAGCCCAATACACTCTCGATATGGAGGGGGGGTATCGATAGCCCTCTCTCCTCCCCCCTCCAAGTCGAACGTGTATTGGGATGGTGTATCCGAGTGTGTATCTGAGGGGTATCAAATTCGTTAACTTGTGTACAAAGAGAGAGTACCACAAAAGTGTTCACATGTATCGTACCGATAGACATGTCAGATACACTCCACGCTACACTAGCCTCATACACTTGACGTGTTGAGGGGGGACGACATGGAACATTGTAATACACAAGTTCAAACACTTCGTATTTCCACAATACACCCCCAGATACACTCCCCAGATACACTCGAGGTGCTTTGGGGGAGGGGGCCACGGACTTCGTCAGGGCTGAGCAAATGACGCAAGCGGCCCCATTCAAATGCCGAGCATAGTCCAAACTATGGTGTTTTGCGTCAAGAAGTAACTCACGGTGTTGCGTTTAGTTTGCGACATATGTGAGAAATGACAGATGTACCCATCATATCATTTATCGACTGATCTACGTTATCTTATATATCTAAAGACATAAAATTTAAAACCATTACATACATAAGAAATCACGGGAACCCACAAGTTTTTCATCAATGTTAACAGTTTGTTCACTGATTAAATGGTGTACTACGTAGTGTCTACACACATGTGAACTTCTAGGAACCTACCATATTGCATGTATGATATACACACATTACACAGTGTATTAAAATGGGACGATTAACCATAACTCATCCATCTGGGGCAATTCCCAGTCATGATGAGCCACCACACCGAACAGAGAGCGAGCTGAGGTCATGCGGCCGTTACGGGCAAAGGTGTCAGTGTAATCGATGCTCTTGATCTGGGAATACCCCTTGACGACCAAGTGAGCCTTGTGGCGTTCCAGTGAGCCATTCAGCTTCACTTTATTGCAAAAGACCCACTTAACCTGAATAGCCTTCCTCTTAGGTGGAAGGTGGACTGGCTCGTAAACTCCGTGCTCTTGGATGGCGCGAAGCTCATCCTCACAGGCAGTACTCCAGGCGTCTGCATCCTCTTATAAGAGAGCCTCCCTCAGTGTGCCTGGGTCAGATGCCATCAAGGAAGAGCTCTGAGTGGCAAGTGCACACGCCTCATAACTAGGTCGGACAACCACAAGGTCAACTACTAGATCACAAACGATGCAAAACTTGTGAGTGACCAGATCGCGCCCTACAGGTTATGCTGGATATACCTAAGTGTGATCTGTGCGGACATTGAGGCCTAGGGCCTTTGTGCCGGGATCACCATTTGCTGCGCGTGGAGCGCCTGGGTGCGGGACCGGACACTCGCTGGACTCCAGAGACCAGTGGTTGAAGGTAACCACTGGGCTCACGCAAGTAACCTAAGCTCAAGGAGCTCGCCTCAGACTTAGAGATGGGCACGACCACATCTGGTGAGGTCTGAGGCAACGGATCAGGTGATGCAGTGTGAGTAGATGCTGGTGAGCTGATACGCGACACAAGGCTAGGTGTAGCGGCAAGAACTGATGCATGATCATGCATAGAGGTAGGAGTATTGGTGGGCATGGGTACAGAGTCAGGGGTGCCTCTGGGCTGGAGAGGTCTCTGGGCTAACAACTATGATCGCTGGGTCATCAGAGCCGAAGACTGAGAAGTGGAGGGGGCTGAAATAGATACATTAGCCAGATTAGAAGTGCTTGGAGGCCTAGACTCCCCCATTAGTTGAGAAACCACACACGTAGGAACGTGCGTGACGGACAACGACATGATGGAGGTCAGGTCACGGTAGGTGAGAGACTCAAAGAAGAGTGCATCACGTGACTCAATGATGCGATGACGGGTGGGGTCCCAAAAACGCCATGCCTTCGACTGTGGGGAGATGCCGACAAAGGCACATAGGCGAGTCCTCGAGGAGATCTTTACCCCTGCTGGTCCTCGTTGTGCCACACAGAAGCCACTAATCCCCAGACATGAGGAAGACGCAGATCGGCACGGTGACCAAACCATTGCTCGTACGGTGTAACGTGGTCCAAAGGGGACCGTGCGCAAGGCGATTCAAGACCTACGTCATGTAGGCGATTCCTTCAAATGCGAAGGATTCCGGAAGACCGTACTGAGACCGCATAGCACAAACCGCATCCTCCATGGTGCGGTTCGAGCGCTCAGAAACACTGTTATGTTGAGGAGTAGCAGGAGCAAAAACCTGCTGAAAAACCCCATGCTCGGCAAAGAAGCTGTCCATCTTGCCAAGGAACTCACAGGCACGATCCGAGCAAAATGTGTGGAGTGTGTGGCGGGACTGACGCTCAGCCATCACTAGCCATAGACAAACTGTGGGAGCCACGTTGCTCTTTTGGCAAAGGCTGTAGACCCACCGCATCCGGGTGAAGTCATCAGTAAGGGTCAGGACATATCGGCCCCGATTGGACAAGGACTCAACAGGCAGGGGACCGAGAAGGTCCCAATGGAGTCACTCAAGAGGGCGTTGAGCTCAAGAACTGGAGTCAAGGTAAGTGCAATGATGCATCTTACTCTAAACGCAAAATAGACAATTGGTCTTGGGCGGCTTCTTGAAAGAAGCCGCGTCAAGACCGAGGGGGGCCTAGGTCCAAATGAGCTTTGACACAGTGTTGGAGTCCACATGACACATACAACGATGTAGCAGTCGCAGGTGCTCAGCAGAGAGAACACTTGTGACAAACACATGAGCAGGAGACTAAGGGGAGCAAGTAGAAGAAGAGATCCAAGGTACACGATACAAGTCATCCATAATGGAGGCACAAAGAACAATGGTGTGAGTATCAACAACAGTCCCAGTCGTGGAGTCTGTAGTGTGCTCCACAGAGAGTCCCATGAGTGTGCAAGCACGCACATAAAGCAAGCTGAGATCAAGGTCAGGCACAAAAAGCGCGTTAGAAAGATGTAAGGGGCCACACGGACCATCAAAAAGCACAACCCCAACACCGTGGACCGACGAGGAAGGACCAGAGCCTGTGCAAAAGGAGCGAACAGACGCAACAAGACCGAGGAAAACAAAGTCACTACGACGACATGTCATGTTGTGAGAAGCACCAGAATAGATGAAACAGGTGCCACCATGATCACGACAAGAGGATGTCATTGTACAACGGGCAATGGAACACTCAGCCTCAGACGGGCGCTTAGCAATAGGTGAGGAGGAACGGCGAAGGGAACAAAGGTGAGACTCATGAATCCAATTGGTACTGTCAGGCCCATTGTCATCACATGCGAGCTGTGCCCTTCCACATGAGTCATCACGAGCTTTAAGAACAAACAAACAAACATTCTGTGAACCATCTAGTAGTGAGAACACACTCGCACCTCCTTGAAAGCGAAGCGCCGGAAGGTGACGGAGCTCGGCAATGGTGGGATCACGTCTGTCCGGGTCGCCAGTGCTCGCTAGTGTTCAAGCGGGAAATGTTGTGGTCGTGGTCTCCGCATGACCAGAGGATGTGCTGCTTGATGTAGACCATAATGCGTGTGCAATCTGAAGACTGCAAGTGGTCCGCGCCCAGTAAAGCGGCTGCTGAGACTCGGTGTAGCGATGAGCACCTCCATAGTTGTAGCAGTGAACAGAGCATCAACATCTACTACCTCATGACTATTGCTGCTATGACTGCTACTGGCCCGTAGCCGACTACTGGCGGTGAAAGGCACGATTGTGGGTGTCGCGGGTGGCGTGCGTCTCTGCAGCAAGCATGGATAATGCCACGTGGATTAGCACCTGTGCTATGCCGGCCTCTCCAATGAACGAGCGGAAGTCTACGACGGTCTCGTGCGGCATGTCGTAAATGATTCCACGCATTGCCTTGGCCGCTGTGAGCACCTGTGCTCATTCTGGAACCTGATACAAACTGGCCACCCTCCCTCTGAAGTGGCCCAAACCTAGAAAAGGATATCCGAGCAGTCAAAACCATCCTCGCTGACATATTGTGGGAGAGGTTTCTAGAAGTCCTCGGGTTGCCGCTCTACAGGGAGAGCAACCACAGGCTGAGAAGGACGAGGGATGGGGAAGACATCGGGAAGAGAAAAGACAGCTGGGGTGGAGATTAGGCGAGGATCGGATTTCACAAAAAGAGGAACCAGATGTGTATCGGGGCTGAGAACTCGTCTGAAGCTGGCAGAGACGCTCATCATGTACACGAATCTGGCTCTCGTGAGTGCCGTCCTCTATCCCTGACATGTCAAGGTCCTCATCCCAAGGATCAAGAGGTGGCGGGTCGCATCCTGCTCCTGTCACTTGTGCTGGTGCTGTCTGTTGTGTAGAGGGTGCGACACTACTAGCTCCCTCGGAGGTCTGTCGTGGGGACGTGGACTGACCACGAAGAAGCTCAGTGAGCGTACAAATGGGGTCAGTCAGTTGTTGCTGTAGACGACACATATCATCCTGCTGGCTTTGTAGGTCCTCAATAGCCTGCGAGCGTGGGCTCATGACCCTTGAGGAGGAAAAAGAGGGATCTAGTGGTCTTATTCCCTTGTCACCGGCCGGAACCATGTCAGCGCTCAGTATGGGCCGGGATGTCAAATTGGTCGAATTGCAAGACTGTCAGCGTTTCTTGAAGAGTTGAAATGCTGGCAAATTTTGTTTTTCGAGCCAAAAATTTGACTAAGGCGAGTGTTGACGTCAGGAGGGGTTTGCTGACGTGAGCACGGACCTGATGAAGTCAACACAGAAGATGCTCATGTCGGGACAACTCCCTCTTTTTTTTTGACAACCCTCGCGGTTGTTGCCCTACTGCACAGAGGGTGGTTGCTCCACCATAGCCGTGCGGAAGCTGTGCAGAAGCTCCATGGTAGCTTTTGCTCGGCTGCTGCTGGTGTTGTTGTGTTGGTGCCAACAGCAGTAGCCGCGCGACTGCTTGCATAGTTGGAGTAGCAGCTACGCATTGCTACTGTGTTGTAGTGTAGCTACGCACTGCTGCTGTAGCTGCTGCACGCTGTGGATGCTACGTACTGCTGCCGCCACGCATTGCTACCGCCGTGCGCTGCTGCTCTATAGTGCTTCTGCTACTGCTGCTGGTGTATGCTGCTGTAGCTGCTACTCAATGATGCCACTGCTACGCATTGCTGCTTGCCGCTGTTGCTGGCTGCTCGCTACACGCAGCTTGCCGCTGCTTCCGACGCTCGCTGTCGTTTGCTAAAGCTGCCGCCTGCTGCTGCTGTTACGAGCATCGATGCCGGTAGCTGTTGGCGGCTGCAATGTGTTGTAGTTGTCAGCTACTGCTGCTAGCGGCTGCTAATCCTGAAGTCTCACGTGTTGAAGGTAACGTCGGCGGTAGTCGTGTGACTTTTAAAGGTCCCGATGAATCATCTGTATCGGTGAATCTCACTACTGCTACTCTGCTATGTCTCTGTTGAACAGCTCAGCAAGAACTGTCTCGCTGCTCTGATACCATGAGAACATGCGTGGAAGCCTCCTAGCAACACAGCCGCTACCAGGTGTCAGATCCTGGTCAGACGGTGACGATAGTCATAGGTCGTACACACAACGATAAGGGTCTGGCTAGGAGACTCAAACAAAAGTGTCAGAATACTTCAAAAACATTTGCAGAGAGAAATGAAAAATGTAGGTCCATGGTATAAGTACCCGCCAATGTGCACGGCTGGTGTCGCACGCGACAATGCAAGGTCTGTCCTAAAACTGGCCCAAAACCATTGTTTTGGCCATAACTCAGCATAGACAAGTCAGAATGCTACACCGTCTGAACCTAAACGTGCACAATCTCAAGCCGGACGCTATGACTGGCTACATGCATGCAAACGGTGGATACACCATGTAAATACATGCAAATCGGGCCCACAGCCAGTCAACCAAGAAATTCCTACGTGTTGTAGAAAAACTGGAGGTCCCTGAGAGCATCCAGGACTCTGGGGCGGTCGTCGGTCAGCTCCGAGTAGGTGGTCCACCACTAGACAAGGCACCAACGCCACCTGGGTTTGCATCAGGGATTTGCACAGGCATGGACACGGCCAAGTGGTCACAGTAAATTGTATAGGTCAAGAGGAACATCACAAATCACAACATGAGTAACCAGGGTCACATAGGTGAGGGCCTAGGTTAGTGTGGGAGGGGTCCTTGACCAAACCTCATTCTTGCTGTCAACTCAGTCGTTACTCACTTCCAACTGTAGTTTTAGTGCTAACTTTTGAGTTTGAGTGCTCTCTCTCTCAGCTAAGCAACCAATGCCGTGCAGGCGATAAGTTTGGGCACAGCAGGCTACACACTTGAGTCCAAGTGTGTGAGGCGGCATGAAATAGTCTTACTGAGACTAGCGCAACATCATTTCAAGCTAGTCATGGTTCATGACTTGCACTATTGCTTGAAGGGCATTGTACTTGCTAGCCCATGCCTGGTATGTTTTGCCTTTGATTGCCCCATCTGATTGTGTATGACACATCATATGAGTTGTCAAAGTTGACTACATTGTTGTGATCTGTGATGTTACTGTCGATCTGTACAGTTTACTATGACCACTCGGCCATGTCCATGTCCGTGCAAATCCTTGATACGGACCCAGGTGGTACTGGTGCGTCGTCTGGTGGAGAACTACCAGCTTGGAGCTGACCGACTACCGTCCCAGAGCTCTGGACGCTGCCAAGGACCTCCTACAATTTTTCTACAACATGTAGGAGTTTATCGGTGGACTGGTCGTGGGCCCGATTTGCAAGTTTTTGCATCGTGTGTCCAACGTTTGATGCTGGATGCATGCATGTGACCAGTTGAAGCGTTTGGCTTGTGATTCTACGTGTCTAGGTGTAGACGACGAAACATTCTGACTTGTCTGCAACGTGTTACGGCCAAAACAGTGGTTTTAGGCCGGTTCTAGGACGGACCGTGCACTGCCGTGTGGGATACCCGCCATGCGCTGCGGTAGGCATTTGTGATGTGGACATGTCATTTGTCATCTCTATTTGTAGGTGCTATTGAAGCATTCTGACACTTTGTCTTGTGTCTCCTAGCCAGACCCTTTTCGTTGCGTGTAAGACTTGTGATTGTCGTCACCGTTTGACAAGACACTGATGCCTAGTCATCGGCTCTGTCGCTAGGAAGCTTTCACGCATCTTCTCTTGGTATCAGAGTAGCGAGATCTCTCTCGCTGAGCCGGGCCGCACAGACGCAGCACTGGCAGCAACAATGAGCGTCACCCCCAGCTTCAAACACATCCCAGTTCTCTGTTTTCAGAGGTCGGACCCTCGCATGATCCCTACCTTGGCGAGTTTCCTCGCCCCGGTGTCTTTCCCATCCTTTGTTCCTCCCAATCTGGGGTTGCTCTCCCTATGGAGCAGCAACCCAGGGACTTCAAGATACCGCCCCCGTGCTATGTTAGCGAGGACGGCTTTGACTGGTGGGAGACTCTCTTCCAGGTCTGGGCCACATCACAGGGAGTATGGCCCTTCTATCACAGTACGTACAAGGTTACAAACTGCGCTCAGGTACTGACAGCGGCTCGGGCAATGCGTGGACTCCTTTACGCCATGCCGCGCGAGATTGTTGTGGACTTTCACCCTTTCCTTGGAGAGGCCGGAACGGGTGTGGGTAAATCCGAGTGGGGGCCTGGACTTGGCACTGTCTCTGCTTGCTGTAGAGACGCACGCCACTCTCGCGGTTAACATTCGCACTTTCCACTCCCTTTGTCGAGGACCTGCCGAGTCCGCAACTGATTACTGGCGGTGTGCCATGCACATCTACAGGCGCCTTGGGACTTCAGGAGGTACACAGCTCTAGGCGCTTCGCACGATCATGTTCGAAGTACGTCTTGAGCACGCAGACATCTTCCCAAGGTACAGCAACGACGTGCTCGAGCCCTTCTCCATCTCCTTTCAACTTCTTCCTTAGGTGCACCAGCTCTTCCTCCACGTGACTTATGCCCGCAAGGTAGCCATGGCTCATCAGGAGAATGACCTTGCAACAGCGGTCATCGCGTCACCGCCGACGCCCCTCTTGTAGACCAATTTCTCCATCCTCTTGCACACCCTTCTCTTTCCCTTCCACCCCGGCTACCCCGACTCAGAAATTGGGTATGGCAGCCATGGCACAGGAGAAGAAGGGCAAGAAAAGGCGTGGTTCAGGCTAGCAGCAAAAGCAGCAGCAACAATCATCGAGTAATAGCAGTGGATGTGATATCCACTACTACAAGTGTAGAGGCGCTCATTACTACACCGAGTGCCAACAGTCGCTTGACTGTGCGTGAATCTCCCATGATGTTCAGGCTGCAAAAGCGCAACAGGTTGTGCCGAGTAGCCCAGCCTCCGGTCGCGTGGTGACCACAACCACAGCAGTTCCCGTTTCCTCACCGGCAAGCAGTGGTGACCTGGACCCGCGCGACCGTACCATCGCCGAGCTCCGTCACCTTTGAGCACTTCGCTTTTAAAGAGGTGCAATTGTGTTGTCACTTCCGAGTGTTTCACACACTGATTGTTTGTCTGTTCTCATCCCTCGTGATGACTTGTGTGGCGAGGCACAGCTGGCATGTGATAATGAAGGGCGTAAAAGTACGCATGAGTCACACCTCTGTGCCCTTTGTTGTTCCTCCTCACCAGTTGCTCAGCGCCCGTCTGAGGCCGAGTGTTCCATTGCCCCTTGTACAGTGACGTCCTCCAGTCATGATCCCGGTGGCACTTGGATCATCGATTCTGGTGCCACTCATCACATGATCTGTCGTCCTAGTGACTAAGTTGTTCTCGGTCTTCTTGCGTTTTTTTGTTTCGTTTGCACAAGCTCGGGCCACTCCTTGCCGGTCCAGGGTGTTGGGGTAGTGTGAGTTGATGGTCTGTCTGGCCCCCTGTACCTTTCCAAGGTGCTTCTTGTGCGTGACCTTGAGCTTAGTTTGCTTTCTATACGTGCTTGCACACTAATGGGACTCTCTGTGGAGCACACTCCAGACTCCGTGACTGTGACTACTACTGATTCTCGTGTCGTTGTTTTTTGTGCCTCTATTGTGGATGATCTGTATCATGTCTCTCAGATCTCTTCTCCTTCTTGTTCCCTTTCCCCTCCTGCTCGTGTTTTGTCACTGTCATTGTGTATGCTGAGCACGAGCAATTATTCCACCGTTGCCTGTGTCATGTGGGCTCCGACACTATGTTGAAGCTCATTTGGACACAGCCCGCATTCAGTCTAGACGCGGCTTCTTTCGAGAAGCAGCCCAAGATCATGTGTCTCTTCTGCGCTCAGGGTAAGAAGCATCGTTGCACTTACCCTGACTCTCATTCTGGCGCACTTCGCCCTCTTGAGTTAGTCCGTTCCAAACTTCTCGGTCCTCTTCCTGTTGAGTCTCTGTCTGATCGAGGCCGATACATCTTGACCCTAACTGATGAGTTCACGCAAATGCGGTGGGTCTATAGCCTGCGCCAGGAGAGTGACACCGCTCTTGCGCTTCGCCTCTGGCTAGTGATGGCTGAGCGTCAGTCTCGCCACACACTGCATACCTTCCGCTTAGATCGCGGCGGCGAGTTTCTTGGCGAGATGGATGATTTCTTCGCCGAGCACGTGGTTTTTCACCAGGTCTCCGCTCTTGCTACTCCATAGCAGAACGATGTCTCTGAGCGCTAGAACCGCACCATGGAGGATGTGGTTTGCGCTATGCGGTCTGAGTGCAGTCTCCTGGAGTCCATCGCCTTTGAAGGATTCGCCTATATGACGTGAGTCTGGAACCGTTTCCCGACCACGTCACACCGTACGAGCTTTGGTTCGGCCACCATGCTGACCTGCATCTTGCTCCTGTCTAGGGATCCCTGGTTTCTGTGTGGTACACGGACGACCAACAGGGGTCCAAGGTCTCGCCGCAGGGTTGCTTTTGTGCATGCATGGGCATCTCCCCGCGGTCGAAGGTCCGGCATTTTTAGGACCCCGTCCGTCGCCGAATCGTTGAGTCCCACGACGCGCTCTTCTTTGAGTCTCTCACCTACCGTGATCTGACCTCGATCACATCGCTGTCTATCACGCACGTTCCTACATGTGAGGCTTCTCGACAGATGGGGGAGTCTAGGTCTGCGAGCACCACTCTCCCGATTGGTGTCCGTTCAAGCCCCCTCCACTTCTCGGTCACCGGCACTTGATGATCCAACGATCATAGTTGTCAACCCAGAGGCCTCTCCAGCACAACCGGCTTCTACCCTTGTTCCCTCGCACCCCAAACGTACCCATGATTATATACTTGTGTCCACCAGTAATCCTGCCTCTATGCCTGGTACTGCCTCGACTCCTACTCCTACTGTCACACCTAGTCCCATGTCTCCCACACACGCATCTCCTCACACTACATCACTTGTTCCTTTGCCTTAGCCCCCACTAGCTGTGTTTGTACTTGTCTCTGAGTCTGAGGTCAGCCCCTTGAGCCCAGGCAACTCGCGTGAGCTCGGCGGTCGTATCCGACCATTGGTCTCCGTAGTCCAGTAAGTGTCAGCTCGTGCACCCAAACGCTCACCTCGGAGCATCGCGAGTGGTGATCCGGGCACAAAGGCCCTAGGCCTGAGTGTTCGCACTTCTCACACAGAGATACATCCAGTGTGCCATGTAGGGCACGATCTCGTCACTCGCGAGTTTCATATCGCTTGTGATGCAACAGATGACCCTGTGGTCGTCAAGCCCGGCACTAAGGCGTGTGCACTTGCCACATGAATTTCTCCCTCCATGGAGCCTGATCCAGGCACACTGAGGGAAGCTCTCTCATCAAAGGATGCAGACGCTTGGCGTGCTGCCTGCGAGGATGAGCTTCGCGTCATTCGAGAGCATGGAGTCCACAAGCTAATCGACCTTCCACCGAGGAGGAAGGCTATTCAGGTCAAGTTGGTCCTTCGTAGGAAAGTGAGGCCGGACAGCTCATTGGAACGCCACAAGGCTTGCTTGGTCATCAAGGGGAACTCTCAGATCGAGGGTATCAATTACACTGACACCTTTGCCCCCGTCGGCCGCATGACCTCAGCTCGTGCTGTGTTCGGTGTAGTGGCTCAGCATGACTGGGAACTGCACCAGATGGACATGAACAATGCGTTTCTCCATGGCTCTCTCGATGAGGAGATTTACGTGGCCCACCCACCAGGCTTTGAGGACGGTGACAAATTCTGGTGCTTGTGCAAGTCCTTGGATGGCCTCAAGCAGTCACCTCGGCATTGAAACCAAGACTTCACCGGCACTCTCATTCGTGTAGGGAACAAACAGAGCGATGCAGATCCCTCTTTTCTAAACCAACGGACGCCCGAGTGGTTCACCGCCATCCTGGTCTATGTGGACGACCTTCTGATTGCGTCTCCTTCCATGGAGGCCATGAAGGAGGCCAAGGCGGTCATTCAGATTGCATAT
>SZWC01019341.1:12359-25729 GCA_023375785.1 Penium margaritaceum | reverse complement strand
CTCCCCCCCCCCCCTTCCCTCTTTCCCCTGCTCCCTACACCTCCACAATGCGCTCTAGTTTCTCTGCCGTCTGCTCGGAAGGCATGTTGGGTCCTCCAGACGACTTCGTGGACGATGTCCAACATCACGAGTCTGCACGAATCCAACTGAGCCTATGTAATTGTCGCATGTGCAGGCCCACGGCAACCATCTTGCCGTACCCGCCGGCCCCAATGATGGCCAGCTTCTCCTCTCGAGGACCCGTCGTCGACCCTGCCAACGACACGGTCCTGTATGATGGGCCATCACCACACACCATGAAGCCCGACATCACGGCACCCGGCGTGGACCTCCTTGGGGCGTGGGTGCAGGAGTTTGCAAACCAGGATCCAGACTCCCTGGATGCTGTCCTCTCGGGCACGTCCATGGCCACTCCGCACGTTGCTGGGCTCGCCGCGCTGCTCCGGCAGCGGTACCCGGCATGGGCCCCAGCACACATCAAGTCCGCCATCATGACAACGGCGTCACAGGTGGACAACTCAGGCCAGCCAATCAAGACGAGCAACGGCGTGACGCCTGCGAACCCATCCTACTATGGCGCCGGCCATGTAAACCCCTCGGGGATGCTGAACCCGGGACTGGTGTACGACGCGGGACAGAGTGACTACTACAGGTTTCTTGCAGGCATTGATTCTACTGCGGCGTTGTCCCTACCTGGGGTGACGCCCATGAACGCCCCACAGGCAACGGCTGGATACAATCTAAACGAGCCATACATCTGGGTGGCCCGGTTACGTGGTTCAGTGAACGTGACCCGCCGCGTCGTGAACGTGGCGGGGACCAATGCCGTGTTCACGGCGCGAGTGGTGGCTCCGGCTGGGGTGACGGTGGTGGTGTCGCCACCGCGGCTGCAGCTGGCGCGAAATGCTTCGGCATCGTTCTCAGTGCGGTTGACGGCACAAACGAGCACGAGGGAGTTCCGGTATGGGAGCCTCACCTGGATAGGCGGGGCGTCGTTGGCTGTGCGCAGTGTGATTGCCGTGCAACCCTTTTCGACTTCCTGATGAAAACAAGGGAGTCATTTTGCCTTGCGCATGTCAACAAAGGGAGTGAAGGAATAAATCATGGAATTTATTTGATGAGTCCATAACAATGATTCGTATCTTCTGTGTCGTGTAAGTCAATGAATGAGATGGAAGGCACTGAAGCTGTCAGCCACAGCCAACAGTCTTGGTGTTTTCCACTGCACACTAGTTCACAATCGAATCATAACATTGGTCCTCGCGACATAACCAACACTCCATGACCCAGAGCTGACACACTCAAACACTCAGAGGCACATCTCCAGTGTCACAACATGTCACACATAGTTGCACACAAACACTGGCCTGACACATGAACCTGGAGCGTCACGAGTGTTCGGCAGCCTAACGGCGTGAACTGTTGCCTTGAAGACATTGCTGCTGGGTGCCTTGTGAGGGAGTTAGCTCATTGCTGTCCGGTGTCAACCCACACAATTTGAACATTGCCTGTAGCCACACCCTCTTGCACAAAACAATGTTCCACATTGATATGCTTTATGCGAGTGTGATGCATGCCACCGTGCCCAGTAATAGCCTTCGCGCTTTGATTGTCGCAGCACAAAGTGATGTAGCGGATGGAAACACACAAGTACAACAATCGACACAACGAGATACTCTCACAAGTGCCTACACCAAGAGTAACATACTCTGTTTCACTAGAGCTGCATATCATATGATCCTGATTGCCTCCTTTCAATGAGATCACTATCCCCCTAACAAGATAGACACATCATGTACCGCTGCGAGAATCCGCGTCATGTGCCCAATCACTGTCGGTGTACTTGTCAACAACCACTGACGGCTGTGCCCGTAGTAGAGACCAACTTGGGCAGTAGAAAGCTCATTTTTGAAAGCACGGAATGCTACCTACATGTGTCGTGCCCTTAGATAACGTTAGAATTGAGCAAGGAAGTTCACAACGAAGGCGACGTCCGTTCTTGTGGTGCTGCCCAGGTACATCAGAGACCTTATGACCCGCAGGTAGTCGGTCACATCCATTGGCTCCCCTAGCTTGGATGCGTCCATTGTTTTCAGCAACGTATGTCCGTCTGGCTAGCATCATCGGTGTTGAAGCAGTGGGCACATAATCTAGCAAAGAGGGAAAGTACTCCTCCTATCTCGTGACGTACACATCCTGGAGAATGTGAAGAACACAAATAGTGCAATCACACTCAAGCTCCATGCCTAGAAAGACATGTGCCGGACCCAAGTCTTGTATCGCGTACGCCGATTGCAACAAGGACTTCACAACGTTACTGACTCTTGACTCAACGACGCAATCAACAATTCATCAACATAGACGAGGACGACAACAAATGGTGCCGATTGTGTAGTGACGAAGAGGGAAGGATCCACCATGCTACATCAATATTCCCCCTTCTCCATGATTGAGATGATCTCCTGGTTTGAATACCTTGGTGACTGCTTGAGGCCATAGAGGGCCTTTCACAGTCTCTAAACTGTGTCAGTGCTTCAGAGAACCCTAAGGGTTACACCATACAAATGTCCTCATCCAAACGTCTGTGCAGGAATGCATTGTTCACGCCCATCTGCTTCCGCTCCCGATCATGGTGTGCCACGAGACTCAGGAGAGCTCCAGCTGTGGTTTTACATCTGACGGGGGCAAATGTCTCGTCGAAGTGAACACCAGGGAATTGGGAAAACCCCTTGGACGTGAAATGCCTTCTTCTTGCCAAACTCACCATTGGGCTTTCACGCATGAAAAAAAAACCCATCGGGCATCGATGACCTTACGTCTTGGCTGTAGATCGACCATCTCGTATAGAGCTCTGAGCTCGTTCTGCATGGCAGCCTCCCACCACTGTGCAAAAGGCGCTGCACGTGCCTGTCAAACAGTGGTCGGATTAGGCGAAGAGGGTATGGTTGTAAGAGTTGCGTGACACTCTACAAAAATGCCAAGGATGGCGGCTTCAAGTGCATGCTAGTGCTTTGTCGTGAGCAATTCATACCCAAGGGCAGAGCTAGGCTGGACAATGCTAATGGCTAAGCCGAAGATGTCCATGCTGGTTTGCAACGCCGGAGACTGCTCAGGTTGTGAATCAGACGGATGGGCGAAGGACGCTGAGACATTGGAGCGGGTAGGAAGGGCTTGGAGGCGCCCGCCACATGCAAAAGGTGAGATGGGTACAGGACCTTGGGGATCGCCGGATGGAGGCAGGTCAGGAGCAAACTGACTGGGCACGTCACGGGTGAGCGGTCAAGAGAGAGTTGCAGACGACTGCAAGGAGACACGACTTAGATGGGACAATGGGTAAGGACAAGACAAGAGAGGCCGGAGCTCCAATCCAGCTTGACGACATGGACGGGGGAGATTCATAGGACTGTGTAGAGCCCTGTGCCTCGTGCCTAGAGATACGCCGAGGGTGAAGGCTGCTAGAAAGCATCTATTAGAGGGACTGCAGGGACAATAGGGACTGTAGGACCGACCTCCTCCCGCAACCGAGAGAGCAAAAGCAAGGGGCAGTAGACAAGGGACGGGTGAGATCACGAAGAAACTCACACTCAAAGAACAGGCATTGCGAGACTCAACGACGCGCTTGTACTCAGGATCCTAGAAGCGCCAGGCTTTTGACTGGGCGGAGACACCCAAGAAGGGACAAAGGTTCCCATGCGGGGAGAGTTTTGCATCATAAAAGTCCTAGGGAAGCCAGCCAGACGCAATGCTCCCCGAGACCCGAGCAAGGCAAAGATCGGCGCAATTACCATACCAACGCTCACAAGGAGTAATTGTGCATAGGAGAGGACCGTGCGTAATACGGTTCCAGACCCAGGTCATGTAACTCATGGCCTTGAAGGCGAAAAGAGGGGAGAGAAAAGCCTCAAACAAAAGGGTGTGGACGCCATTTTTGAATGTCTGATTCCAGCGTTCAAAGACACCATTATGTTGGGGTGTGTACAGAGCCAAGGTCTCCACAAATATGCCTTTGGACTCGAGGAACCGGGTGGTGGGGTCAAGGAACTCACCGCCCCGGTCACTCGGAAAGATGCGCAGTGAGCGCTGACACGAACGGTCAGCTTGCACTAGCTAGGACTCAATAAACCCACAAGGATTGCTCTTCTGACAAAGAGCAAAGCTCTAGCAAAACCAGGAGAGATCATCAGTTCTACAAAGAGCATACCGCCCGACACCCCAAAGGAACTCATGGGGCAGGGGACCCATGACATTAGCATGAACAAAGTGAAGTGGGTGAGAAGATTGAGAGTCAGAGGCGGCAGAAGGAGAGAGATGCATTTTTCCGTGGGAAAAGGCAAGATAGGCGGGGATAGGCCAACAATAGGCTAAAGCTGGAGCATGCTGGTGATGGCATCAGTAAGTATATGGCATCAGTGTATACATGGCCAAGACGAAGATGCAAAATCTGAACAAGATCAGGGGAGAGAGGGGACACGACATGAGCAAGAGAAGAGCCAACAGAGGAGGCAGAGGGGAGAAGACAAAATACATAGTAACACTTTTCCCACTTGATTCTCCACAAAACGACATGACCTAAGGAACGAAGATGGACAGTGCCAACATCCTGACTCGTTGTGAAATACATGCCTTGATCGTCTAAGGAGGTCATTGAAGCAAGATGAGCTCCAAGGAAGGCACGTCAGGAAAAAATAGCACACTAGTGGGACTATTAAAGTGAACGATGCCAACACCATGAACTGGAAGCAACTGGCCTGAACCAGTGCACGCAAATTGGATAGAACCGGTTGGGCCCAATGGGACAAAAGAGGAACAGATAAACGTCATGTGATGGGTGGCTCTGGCGTCAAGGACCTTGAGGCCACCGGTGACAAAGAACAGGCGCAGAATTCCACAGGTTGCGACAATGCTAATGGGGGGAGGAAGTCAGGTATAGGCAATGAGACGGTGGGGAAGAATGACATAACAGATTGTGCTCAACCCATGGAACAGGGGCGGACCACATTCCTAGGACATGACCGGAAGGGTCCCCACATACAAAGGATGGTATCGGTCTGATAGGTAAGACCTCTAGCCAAAGAAGACACACTCGCACCTACCTAATCACGAAGGTTAAGGCGCTGGAGAAGAGACAAATTCAGCTTGCGCTCTCCGTTGACCGATGGAGCCGAAGACGGGACAGAGGATCCCGAGGAAGAAGGATGCCATGGAGGAGCAGTGTAGGATGGGGAAGATGGCCTTGCGTAGACGGGTGCTCCATAGGGTGGTAGCCAACCCCAAGGATACAGGACTGATGGAGGAGCGGAGGAAATGCTAGTGGTGGAGCATGCCTGCGCAGAGGAGGAGCTGGAGGACCTGGAGGAGATGCTAGAGCTGGTGCTGGCGGCGGAGGAGGCAGAAGTACTATGAGTGCATGCCCATTGAGCACATATGGTACGTGCAAGAAGCAAGTCATCAGGGGGTGTAGGAATTTACGGGCGGAATGCTCGGACGAGTTGCAATTCCAGCACACAACCTTGCCACGGACACAAGATGACTGAGTGTCCTTGGATTTCCTCTTGCCCTGGCCACGACCCCAACCACGGCCTGTGGTAGTGGAGGCAGTAGATGCAGTAAAGGCAGAGGAGGTAATAGCTGTAGAGGAAGAAGAAGGGAAGGCGGTGGTGACGGCGGTAACCTCTACCACTGTTGCATGGTGAAAGCATTTATTCTGAAGGCTTATCCATTACGCAGCCAGCCTCTCAGTGGTGAAGTCCCAGAGTGCACCAAAACTAGGAGGGGACTTCGGAGGCACTGGCTGTGAGGCAAGGTGCTACATCTCATCAGCCTTAACGCCGCGGAGGAGGCTGGAAAGCTCATGAATCAACCTCTTGACCATAGTGAGCACAGTTGACAGGTGGCCAGATGCAGCCTCACCAAGCTCGCGAAGCACCTCGAGTCCGTGTGCCTATGCATCAACTGTTTTGTCTGCACGCATAAAGATTGAGTTGAATTATATGGTGTGCATGCTTTGACCTGGTTGGCAAGTGATGATGGTGTGTCGATGAAGCTTGGTGTACAAACCGACTGGGTCAGCCAGACGCTGAACGACGGGGTCAATATTGTAGGTGCCGATATTTTGTACGAGTGTCTCTGGCTAAGCAGCAATGAGGGCACAGACATCGCGAGCGGACTCAGCAGTGACAGGCGTGAAGGACGGGACCGCTGGGTAGTAACACTCCCACAAGTTCTTCCCCAGAGCCCTGGCATTGAAGCATGTTCCTCGGGAGGAGAAGGCAAGCCCGGCGGCCAGTATGGGAGGCTGAGAGAAGAAGTCATGCTAAAAGTGGTGGGGGTGGCAGTAGGACGAGTATCGGCAGGGTGCGTAGTAGCAGTACTAGCAATAGATGGCGTAGAAGAGGAATTGGCAGTGGTTCCTGCAGAAGCACACGCGGACGGGATAGAAGCAGCAGGCAGACGCTTGAGCACAAAGGTTTTGACCTCATCAGCAAAGGTAACGCGGCTTTCATTGGCTACCTTGAGGTGATCTTCAACGTCACGCTTAACTCGCGAGTGAGGTTCAATTGGCGTTGAAGGTTTGCTATGACTGATCTGTCATCATGAGTTATGAAGACGACTGATGGGTCCTCCCAGAAAGATTTCGGCAGAGTTTACCCTGCCCCAGTGGGCGTAGGAAAATTGGGAGCTTCCTAGGCACCTTGAAAATGTGGTGCAGGACAGCCCAATCCAAGTTAGACAGACAAGCCACCAAAGACGAAGAAAGCGGTAGAGCACCAAGAGAAGAGATGCATGCAAAAGAAATCTTATGAGGTAGTAGGGGGTGAGGGATTGCGTAAAAGAGAAAGGAGCGGTGGGACAACGGTAGCTGCTACAACAGAGGAAACATAGATAGTACATGCAACTGGGACCACCATGGCAAGGACATTAGTGGTAAGGATAGCACCCAAGGTAGGGAGGTTCGCCAGTACAGTGATGGCCACTGTGACAAGGATGATGGCTTCAGATGGTGCAAATACAGTAGATGAAATGGCAACGGATGTAGATGTACGACTTGATGAGGTAGTTGCAGATATGGCAGATGTTGTAAAATCTGTTGTAGATGCTGGAGCTTATGCGAATGCAGCACGTTGCATACCAATGTCTGCTGCTGCTATAGCTACTAGTCCGGGTTCAACCATCGCCTCAATGTAGGACTCAACAGCACACCCTGCTGACGTGGAGGCTGGGGTGCGGGATCCACGAGTTGCGATAGCAAGGGTGGTAGTCGTAGTAGCAATGTCTATCACAACGCAAGCAGCCCGCGTGATCTTGTAGTCAAGATCAACAGTATCTTGACGCAAAGTGGTGTATAGTGATGTTGTAGCAACATACCCTACTGATCTTTGATTTCGTATATATATATTTTTTGAAGTGATTTCCTTGAACGATTTTTTTTTAAACGAATTGCTTAAGTACACCCTAAATAATTACTTCGGCCGGGACAATGATAAATTTAGTTCACGGTCCAGCTATTACGTTTAAGATTGTGCTAAGCAACCGAAATTTCTCCAGTCAGTGCAGCTCACGCTCCGAATAAAGCATCGTACGCCTAACTGACGCGCTGTTTGGCATGTCTGACATGCCTTTCTGACACGTCAGACATGTCAGACAGCGCGCTAATCATTTTTTTGCGCACATCCGGTGGCCAGGCCCTCGCTCGAGGGTCTGGCCACCGGACATTCGTCCTTCATTTCGCGTGACTTGAGCCTGACCGTCGAAATCAAAGATACGACCTTTTCGTTCAACGAATTCAAAGGGACAACCTAAATAACTCTTTTGGTAAAAACCGTGTTCGAAATCAAGGATCACATAAATTACAATTTTGAAAAAAACGAAATCAAAGATCAGTACGGTACACCTCATTGACGTCATGTGGTTGCTAAATCCTACAAGAGGAACTGAGGTGGGGGGGCTCATTGGGTGTTTTCGGGCGGCCTGTGACGATGTTGTTGGGGTGACCTCGGGTAGCTTCACTTCTCAGGTGATGGTGTTGATGTGCCGGAAGCTCCTCATAGTGCTCGCTGAGGCATGTCGCGTCCTGCACCTCAAGGTGCACCAGCTTGGGTGCGCGCACCACCGTGGTGGTGCTGGTATGGAAGAGGTGTGGAGCGGGTGGCCGTAGTGATGCAACCAAGTAACCATTGCTGTTGTTGCATTGTTGCGGCCGCTCTTACTATAGCACTAATTGTGATTGTGGCTGTAGGCCACTACTATTGCTAAATCTATTGCTAGCGTAGAAGCCAACTATTGCTGCTACAGCGCTGCCGTGCTGCTACTGTTAAAGCTAATACTACTGTTGCGGCACTGCTATTGCTGTAGCACTGGTTGTGGCTGCTAGTCGCTGCTCTACCAAAGATGCTAGTTTCATAACAGAAGAAGCGTGTCTCTACTGCTGTGGCACTTCTTTTTCTGTTGTTGTACTTCTACTACTACTAACACTACTATGCTGGCTGTGGATGCTAGTCGCTGTACTGCCTAAGCTGTTGGCAATGTAGTAGATGTTTATGGCTAGTGTTCTGCTACTGCACTGGTGCTGTTGCTACACTACCCGATGCTGCATGGGCTCCTGGTAATTGCAGAAACGGCTGGCTGCTACACTACCCAAAGATCTCTAAGCTCATTTGTCTCTCCGTCGAGCCTTTACTAGCTGATTCCCCAATGGGAATCGATGTACTCTAGGAGTTTACAACAGAGTTCCTCACTCATTGGTAGAGTGTACTACAGAATGAATACATCCATTGTACCGGATTAGCTACAGCCGTCACAACTCTTCTATCCTCCTTTGCTACAGCCTTTGCCTTGAACACCTCCCCTTCCTTCGTCCCCTCTTCCTCCACGTCGGCCTTTTTCCTGGTTGCGTAAAGGGGAGTGTAGAGGTCAAGGGAGGGGCAAAGAAGTGGGTATGGTCCTAGACAAGGTGGCTATGGGAGAGGGAAGAGCTCGAATGCCTCATCCTCTTCTACCATCTTGCCTGGCACTGTGATATGCTAAATTTTTGGTGCTACCGGACACTCTATCCCAAAGTGTCCCGCACCCCCTGACGATGCTTGTCTAGCATCTGCCATGCGAGCACATTGGGTGTATTCCTCCAGTGGGAGTGGTGGCGCATCCCGTACCTCTGCTTCCATACCTTTTTCCAGCCATAGCTCACTTGCCTCCACTGATACAACAGCTTAAAACACCACACCGACCAACTTCTTGCCACCCTATCCCTAGATGTGGTCCCTGGTGTTTAGGGGCCGACCTTTTAAGGTGCCCCTTCTGCACCTACACTCCACCGGTATGGGTTTTGCCGGGCACCCCACAACAGTCTCAGTCTTTGGGCATCATCATCAACCACGACCTACCTGAGGACAAACGCTAGTTGGATGCTATGCTCTCTCATCTCGTCCATCAGTATCACCTTTGTGATCAAGGAGGTGAGATTATGCGTATATTTCTATGCTCGCTCGCATTTGAGTCTTACGGATATCTCTATGGCTCCGTCACTGGTATCATTAAGGGGTTTCTTCTTCTTGTGGTTCCGTGGATTGAGGACAAGTGGTATGTTCATTTACCTCATTGCTTTGCCACTTGTGGTAAGTAGCTCCTGCAATGTTTTTCCATTGTTGTTATTGGCCATATTGCTTTGTTCGTGCACATCTAATTCTTGATTGTTGACTTAGGAGCCATCTATATCATGACATCCTCTTGTGCATCATTCATGTCCATAGGTCATGTTGGCACATTTTTCTTCGTGGGCACTGGCTCTGGCTAACTTCTTGTAGTTCAAGGTATTGGTGTTTTCCATTTTTTTGGGCATGGGTGGCACTTTTCCCCCAAATATGTTGTACGTCCTCTCTCTTGAGTTGAATCTACTCTTTGTTACGGCTCTCAACAACCACGACATGGAGTTCTCATCTAGTCTCAGCATTGCCTCCGTGATGCAGCACACCACTGACCGCATCTTGCATCATGGCACACACTGTGGTCATCTCTTTCATGTTCCGTCCTTTGCATTCTCCTTAACCATGGCTGATTTGGTACACATTGCCCGTTCTCTTTGCCTGGTGCATATGCACCTACTGCATCACTCTCTGTGACATATCCATATCACCGTCATGGACAACTTGCTATGCCATCAGCCCGTGTATGGTCTTTAAACCTCTATTCTTCCTCCTCCTTATAGTGCTGGCTGCCTTGACAAAATGCATCAGTCCCTATTTCCACACCAAAGACTCACACAGTACATCGCCTTCATCTTTTTCATGCCGACGTCATGGGTCCCCTCCCTCATGATGCCTTGGGTGGTATTGTGCACAGTATAACTTTCTTCACCATGGACTTCTAATGCATGTGTTCGCTCTTCGCCCTTTGGCAGAAAGTGATATTTGCTTGATCCTCAAGTGATGGCTTCCTCAGGTCGAACTGACATGTGGTCGTTGTCAGCCTTTGTTTTTTTGTGATTGTGGCGGCAAGTTCCTGGGACCCAATGCTCACTTTTTTTCTTTGTGTGGGTGTGTATGGAGCCCTTGGCTCCCTACACACCTCAGGAAATTGGTGTCTTTGAGCATTGGAACTGCGATATTGTTGATTGTTTCTGAACCCTTCTCACTACGTCGGACCTGCCTCCTCTCTTTTCTTCCGAGGCCATGTCGTACATGACGTGGGTGTAGAACCATGTTCCTCATGGTCCCCTTCCCTGTCATGTAACTCTCTATAAACATTGGTTTAGTTGCCGGGCATATCTGAGTCTTGCCGGAGTCTCGGAATGTGTTGCTGCTGTGTGGCTCCTTGAGGACCTTCGTGATGGCAAAGTGAGCCCTTGCACTCATCTAAGCACCTTTCTTGGTGTTTCTATGATGTCTAAGGCCTGATGGTTGTGGGTCACCAATCGGTATCGTGTCATTGATTCACATGACGCATTTTTCTTTGAGGACATCTTCAGGGAGTCACGCAATGCATGGATTGTCCCTTGTCCCTCCATCTTCCTCTTTCTCTTTGCTCCGTCGGCTTAGAGTAGGGTGGGTGCATCTCATCCTCGGGTCTCAGAGGGTCATCTCTTCCACCCTCTGGAAAAAATCTCCTCTGCTGTTTCTTTCCCCATTGCACCGTCATCACAGGTCACTTCAACTGATACTGAGTTTCCTATTCTACCTACTAAGTCTAGTGCTCCAATGAGTTCCTTCCCAGAGCCATCGCCTACCTCCGCATCCTTTGCAACAACATCTATAGAGTCAACACATGTGTGTGCCACTGTTAGTGCTCTAGCACATTTCACTCCTGACTTACCTCCCACTTTCTTTGAACAGACCGTGGAGCCTGCCGATATTCCACAGTCGTTACATGAGTCACAGGCCCCCATTGTCAGCCTAGAGCCATACACGTGTGGGGGAGGAATTTGCTGTTTCCCTTGGCATTCAGTCTCTCAACCCTCACTGTGTTGCACACGCTCCTGTGCGACATCCTCCACTGCTGGGTTGTCTGCTAGATGCACTGGTATTGATGCAATTGGTCTTGTTGTTAGTGTCACCCATCCCAACTCAGCAATGGGATATGGTCTTTTTGCACATGAGTTTCATAACACCGTTGATGCTTGTGTTTCAGGCTATGTTTTTGCATGCTGTGTAGCGTGCAAAATCCCCACATTCCCACTAGAGCCTTCAATAGTTTGACATGCTTGAGAGGAAAAACATCCTAACCTTTTGGTAAAATGCAGTGCGGGAGGAGTTACGTGTCCTCAAAGAGCATGAATTATTTGAGCTAGTGGACCTTCGAGCGGGCCGCAAAGTTGTCTCGGCTTGCTAGGTCCTTCAATGTAAGCTGAAGCCTGATGGAAAGGTTGACCGATGTATGCCTCGCTTGAGAGAGAAAGGATTTTCTTTAATTCTTGGGATTGACTTTGCCAAGAGCTTTTCTCCAGTCGGATCGTACACTACTGATCCTGCTCTCCTGAGCTTGGTCACTTAGCATGACCATGAACAAGAGAAAATAGATGTCAACAATGTGTTCCTACATGGACGTCTTGATGAAGAGATCTACATGCGACAGCGAGTACAAAAGGCTCTGTATGGGCTATCGTAATATGGAGATGGCCTCCACCCTTGAGAGAAGTGGCTATCGTAGTAGCACTGTTAACCTAGTGTCCTTTCGGAGTGCTCCGTCAGAGCCCTTAATGGTCATCCTCGTCTTCATCGATGACGAGCTCATTGCTGCTCCAATTCTTGCTTCCGTCCAAGCGGTCATAAAATATATGTGGGCTACAAACATGATGAAAAACTTGGGCCTAGCTCAAGTTTTTCCCGGCATGCACTTAGAATGCGATTGTCAGTATTGCTTTCTATGTGTACTTCAGGCGGTTTATGTTGGTAGTCTTAGAGAGCACTTGGCCTCCTTATTGGCCGATATGCCCACCACATCCACATCGATGACCCCAATAGGGAAATGCCTGATAAAGTATCATGATCCATAATTGCCTGGAGAGATAATCGATGTCACAGATTACCTCATGGTGATCAGGTCTCTCATGTATCTTGTCACCACCACTAGAGCATATGTGGCCTTCTCTGTCAGATTCTTGACTCATTTCTCCCAACTGCCATGTTGAAGGCACCTTGGGCTACTCTACGTGTTGTCCATTATGAACTCGTTGTAGTGCGTGTGGGAGTATTCTAGTAGAAAAATCCCTTTGTGGTCGTTCACGACTACAGTGACAATGACTGGGCATATGACACAGGTGTACGTAGTCACACAAGATAGATGTTTTTTTGGCAGGAACTGCTATCCATTAGAAGAGTAGAAAACAGGGGTGTGTTGTTGGCAGTTCAAGTGATTCCGAGTACATGACACTCGACGCAGGTATGTCTGTGAGGGTTTACCTCCCATCCCTTGCATCACTATGTAGTGCAGAAACCAAAGCACAAAAGCAATTTCAGAGTGCAACAACATGTACCGTTTTTGCAAAAATCACATCAACATTAAGCATAACTTGTGCGTGAGTGCATTGGTGCTGAAGAATTTCAGGTTTTCTTGCTTGATACTCATTAAAACTGTGTGGAATTTCTTTTCCTAAAGCTCTCAATAGTGGCATGTTCAAGTCGTGCTATTATTTTGCTATGTGCTCAGGATACCCCTGGTTGATGTGACGGTGCCTCTCTCTTGTTCGTGAGTTATTGTATCCTACTGCATGGCATGTGTTGTCCTCACTCTCATATGTGTGCTGCCTGTTCGTCTGTGGGTCATGGGGGAGTGTTTTCTATGGGGTGTAAAAGATGCAAGAAACCTCTTGACTCTGTCCACACACACACACACACACACACATACATACACACACACACACACACACACACACACACACA
>SZWC01019340.1:3949-20327 GCA_023375785.1 Penium margaritaceum | reverse complement strand
GTGAGTGACAGAGCAAAGGAGTGAAGCGGTTGAGAGTTAAGAGTGGATGGAGATGAAAGTATGAGCAATGGACGAGCAGAGCGAAGACACAACGACGAAGTAGCAAAACCAAAGGCGAACAGAATGGAAAGACTGGTCTGGATTAATCTTGGAGGAAATGAACATCCTCCGTATATACAACCGGAATAGGACAAGAAGAGAGCAATCGGATTCTTGACGTTAGTCGTACGCATTGCAAAGGTATTTTCTTATTGTTCCAATGGTCTTGAGATTGAGCCGTTTGGTTCTTGTTCGGTGGCAGTTGGTGCTCGGAGATTCGAGCCTGATGTCTCGGAGTTATACTCCGAGGTTTTCTTGTTTAGTCCGAGTGGTTTTTGTTGTCGGATTCTGTTCCCGACACCCACCTTGAATCCGACACAGTGATACGTTGTGCAGCAAGTTTTGATCGTATTGCAAAACGCCTTGTGAGAGGAATGGTCACTGTTTCTCGCTGTTGGTAGATGTAGGTTTGGCGGGGGGGCATGTATCCTCTGAAATGGTTGATCAGCTGCCTCCACATCTCTGGAATGATGTATGGTGCTTGTTCAAGAAGGGAATGCAGAGCAGATTCGATGTGTTCTTTAATTCCTTTTCTCAAGTCCCTATTGAACGCCTCGTACTTCCTTTCCAAATCACTGGTACTGCACACCTTCCCAAGGTACTTTTGGTAATCCAGAAGACTAGTGGTGATAGCAAACCCATGCAGGAGGCAAGGTTTCAGTTTGGAGTAGGCCATCTGCTGCCAGGTTCCCACGTTGGTGTGGTTGCTCGTAGGTTGTGCAAGATCGTGCCCTGGAGGTCTGTGTTATACCTTATCCATGTGGATGCACGGAGGCCACGGAGGCCTAGAAAAAGCTCTGCACCATCTACCATTCTACCAACCTTGCTATCCAACTCTTCGTCTTCAAGAGGCTCGTCACCCTCCGAGCCAACGAAGGCGACGACATCATGGAGATCCTGCAGCAGATCGAGTCCCTCACTGCCAAGTGCGTAGCAACCGAATGGAAGGTTGACCCTCAGTTGCAAGCCATGATCCTCCTCCCGGCCTTGCTGGACAGTTGGAGTCCCATGATCACCGTCGTAGGCGGCTGGTCCACTGATGAGCTGAAGTACCCGAAGGTGGCTGAGTACGTCCGCAATGAATGGATGCGGCGTGGTGGGAGAGAGAGTGGGGTAACATCAAGTTCCGCCTATACCGTCTGCCCTCAAGGTGGAGGGGGAGGCAAGAAGGGGAAGGGTGCCAAGCAGGGCACCAAGAAAGGTGACAAGAAGGGGGAATACTACGTGTGTGGTAAAGAAGGNACCCGAAGGTGGCTGAGTACGTCCGCAATGAATGGATGCGGCGTGGTGGGAGAGAGAGTGGGGTAACATCAAGTTCCGCCTATACCGTCTGCCCTCAAGGTGGAGGGGGAGGCAAGAAGGGGAAGGGTGCCAAGCAGGGCACCAAGAAAGGTGACAAGAAGGGGGAATACTACGTGTGTGGTAAAGAAGGCCAATACGCACGCAACTGCCTCAACAAGAAGTCGGACCAGCCAGGGAAAGCTGGAAAGAAGGACGACCTCGCAATGATGGCGAAGGAGTCCACCGACTTGACAGATCCCGGAGTCTCCGTGATTGACTCCGGATCGGGCCGCCACACGCAATGCAAGCGGGCCGCATTTGTCACCTATGGCACCTCGGAACGGCGCATGACGGTGGCCAACGGCAAAACAAAGTTGGCTGCCAGAGAAGGCAACGTTCGCATCGAGGTGGATGTGGACGGGGAAGCTGTCACGAGCACAATTCATGACGTGCTCCACATGCCCAACTTTGGGGCAAATCTGCTGTCAGTGAGCCGCCTTACCGACAAGGGACTCGAGGTGCTCTTCAACAAGAAAGAGGCCATCATCCGGAAGGAGGGGGACGGCAAGGTGATTGCACGTGGAAAGCGGGAAGACGACATGTACCTGCTACGTGCAAAGATCCTCGGCAGCCGGGCATGGTCCGACGTTGCCCACCTCGCGAAGAAGGACGATGGAGACCTGGACATATGGCACCGTCGCCTATGCCACATCGCTCCCTCAACTGTGAGGGACATGTCAAAGAAGGAAGTGGTGCGGGGTCTTGAGGTCAAGACCCTCGATGTAGCCAAGAATGCCGTGTGCGAGCAGTGCGTGGTCGGCAAGGCGATGCGGCAGCCGTTTAATGGCAAAGGGACGTGAGCATCGGTGAAGTTGGAGGTGGTACACACGGACGTGTGCGGACCATTCGAGAGCTCGATCGGGGGCGCTTGCTACTTCGTCACCTTCATTGATGACCACAGCTGCAAGCTCTACCTCTACATTATTAAGAGGAAGAGCAATGTCTTGTCCTGCATGCAGGAGTTCATGGCGGTTGTGGAGCGGCAAACGGAGTTGAAGGTGAAGGCGTTCCGGAGCGACAACAGCGGCAAGTATGAGGGCTACTCTGCATGGATGAAGAGCAAGGGGATCGTGTGGCAGAAAACTACGCCACACTCTCCGCAGCAGAACGGCGTCACCGAGAGGGCAAACCGCACCATCCTCAACATGGTCCGGTCCATGTTGAGCGATGTCGGCCTCACGCAGTGGTATTGGGGCAAGGCGGCACGGATAGCGGAGTACATCATGAACCTGACGCCGACGAAGCCGCTAAAAGATGCGGAGTCCAAGGTGTGGAAGACACCACAAGATGTGTGAAGCGGGAGGAAGCCAACTGTGGCACACCACCGCGCGTTTGGTTGTGTTGCACATGCTGTTGTGCAGGCATAGGAGGGGCGGGACAAGTTGGACCCACGGACTCGTTGGTGCATCTTCGTCGGGTACAAGAGCGGGAGCAAGGCGTACCGGCTCTTTGACCCGCGGAGGCAGCAGATCGTGAAGAGTCATGATGTCACGTTCGACGAGGACAGCCGTTGGACAGACAAGGACGCGGGTCTCTCCAAGCGGGGGGAGTGGCTGCCACTCCGCGAGGGGGAGACGCCGGAGGACGCAAAAGAGGATGACGTCCTATCGGCTCCAGCTGGTGAGAACCATCCGGGCGATGTGGGAGCGGCTGATTTGCATTCAGCCAAGTCGGACAATGAGTCCGAAGCGCCGGTAGCAGTGGAGCTGAACGAAGAGGTGGGGAGTGAGCCCGCATCCCCATGGTCCCCGAGAGAGGGGGAGCAGGCCAGCAGTGCGAGTGGCACCGTGAGGGGACAGCAGCATCAGCAACAACAACAGCAGCAACAGCAACCTCAACAGCAGTAGCCCCGGAGAAGCGGACGCACTAGGAGGATGACAAAAAGGTACGATGCCGCGGAGGGCATTTGAACTGGGCTTGCTTGAGCATTCTTTGTGCAAGAGGAGCCCGAGACCGTCAAGGAGGCGTTGCAGCGGAAGGATGGGGCTGAGTGGGAGGGAGCTATAAANAGTGGCACCGTGAGGGGACAGCAGCATCAGCAACAACAACAGCAGCAACAGCAACCTCAACAGCAGTAGCCCCGGAGAAGCGGACGCACTAGGAGGATGACAAAAAGGTACGATGCCGCGGAGGGCATTTGAACTGGGCTTGCTCGAGCATTCTTTGTGCAAGAGGAGCCCGAGACCGTCAAGGAGGCGTTGTAGCGGAAGGATGGGGCTGAGTGGGAGGGAGCTATAAAATCTGAGCTCGCCTCCCATGAAGAGAACGGCACTTGGTAGCTGATTGACAGGCCGGAGGACGCAAAATTCATCGGCTCCAAGTGGATCTTCAAGAAGAAGATCACCAAGGAGGGGAAGGTAGAGCGGTACAAGGTGCGCCTGGACGCGAAGGGGTACGCCCAGCGAAAGGGTGAACACTACGATGAAACCTTCGCGTCGGTGGCGAAGTTCGCCTCCATTCGCTCCATCCTCTCGGTGGCGGCGGCTCGCGACTACGAAGTCCACCAAATGGACGTGAAAACCACGTTCCTCAACGGCGACTCGGACAAGGAGGTCTACATGGAGGTGCCGGAGGGGGTGGACGCGCCACCGGAGAAGGTGTGCCGGCTTCGCAAGGCACTCTACGGGCTTAAGCAAGCGCCACTCATGTGGTACATGAAAATGGACGGCTTCATGGCCGAGCTTGCTTCAAGCGCTGCGAGGCGGATCATAGCGTGTACGTGCGGAAGCAGCCGGGGTTGCACCATATCGTGGTACTTCACGTGGATGATCTCATCCTCGTGTCGTTGGACATGGAGGAATTGGTGAACCTGAAGCAGCAGCTGGGCGGTCGGTTCAAAATGACGGACATGGGCGAGCTCGAGTACTACCTCGGCGTTGCCATCAAGAGGGACCGCAAGGCACGCACGCTCGAGATGGGGCAGGCAAAGTATGTGCAAGAGGTGCTCCGCCGCTACAACATGGAGGAGTGCAACCCCATCGGCGCACCCATGACCACCACATGTGAGCTGAGCTCGAGCATGGGTCCGAGCACGGACGAGGAGAAGGAGGAGATGGCAGGCGTGCCATACCAGTCCACAGTGGGGAGCATCATGTACGCCATAGTGGCGACGCGGCCCGACCTGGCCTTCACAGAAGGCCAAGTGAGTCGCTATGTTGCTGACCCCGGGCCACTGCATTGGCAAGTGGTGAAGCGGATCCTCCGCTATCTCAAGGCGACAAAACAGTCGCGGCTTGTGTTTGGAGGGGGAGCACGTGACGACTCCCTTGAGTTGGTCNCACCCATGACCACCACATGTGAGCTGAGCTTGAGCATGGGTCCGAGCACGGACGAGGAGAAGGAGGAGATGGCAGGCATGCCATACCAGTCCGCAGTGGGGAGCATCATGTACGCCATAGTGGCGACGCGGCCCGACCTGGCCTTCACAGAAGGCCAAGTGAGTCGCTATGTTGCTGACCCTGGGCCGCTGCATTGGCAAGTGGTGAAGCGGATCCTCCGCTATCTCAAGGCGACAAAACAGTCGCGGCTTGTGTTTGGAGGGGGAGCACGTGACGACTCCCTTGAGTTGGTCGGCTACTCCGATGCCGACTGGGCTGGTGATGTGGATGACAGAAAATCANCAGTGGGGAGCATCATGTACGCCATAGTGGCGACGCGGCCCGACCTGGCCTTCACAGAAGGCCAAGTGAGTCGCTATGTTGCTGACCCTGGGCCGCTGCATTGGCAAGTGGTGAAGCGGATCCTCCGCTATCTCAAGGCGACAAAACAGTCGCGGCTTGTGTTTGGAGGGGGAGCACGTGACGACTCCCTTGAGTTGGTCGGCTACTCCGATGCCGACTGGGCTGGTGATGTGGATGACAGAAAATCAGCGTCGGGGTAAGTGTTTGTGCTTGGTGGTACAGCAGTTTCATGGGAAAGCAGGAAGCAAGACTGTGTGGCACTCTCCAGCACCGAGGCTGAGTATATCACACTCGCGAAAGCTGCAAAGGAGGCGGTGTGGCTGCGGCGGCTGCTGAAGGAGATCGGGGTGCCGCAAAGGAAGCCGACGGTACTCAATGTGGACAACATGAGTGCCATCAGCCTGACCCAGAACCCGGTGATGCACAGGAGGACCAAGCACATCAAGATCCGGCATCACTACGTGCGGGACCGAGAACCCGGTGGTGAAGGGAGATGCGGCTATCGTGCATTGTGGCACTAAGCGCATGCTCACCAACGCCATGACCAAGGCACAACCCAAGGACAGGCACGACACGAGCTGCATGGAGCTCGGTCTGCGCTGTGAGGTTTTAAATGCTGCAGGTTCCAATGACAGGGCATCAAGGCTGCGGTGCAAGAGGGAAATTGTTGACATGGTGTGCCCCTTATCATAAGTGCCGTTGATCGTACTCCCTGGTTCGACCACTGAGGAGTATTCGAACACCTGATATGAATTCTGATTTGGATTCCTTGACTTTTTCCATGCAAGCTCGAGCTTTGAATCGCTCGATCTGATTGAGTATTCAGAAAGTTAGCCTAGCCCGAAATTCGGGTGTTGGGGGGGTGGAATCTGGTACCCGCCATGGGTGGCGGGATAATCCACCACCAGTGATCTGAGTTCGTCTCCAACGACCCCCGAATGCACTAGAGCCATAAAAGAAGCAACCAGAAGACTCTCCTTGACCAGGGTGAACTTCTCCTTGACTTATGGGTGAGGAAAGGAGCTTCGATGGGTCATCGTCGAAGCGCCTTCCGTTGCCTAGTGTACAAGGCAAGGTAGGTGGCTCCACCAAGGGTTACTTCGATGGCCGTAGCAGGGGCTCTACTGCTCCGATTTGGATGTGCTTGGATGCGTTGGAAAGCTTAGATCACAGGCTATAAGGATCTGATGTAATCTCACTACTCTAAGCAACAAAAACATGTTTCAATTCAGTTCTACTGAATGCGACGTGTTCTTCCCACTCACACCCGTGATCCTTGTGCTCCACACTCTTCACCAAAGGTGTCCATTGGATGCCACAAACACTAGTAGAATGCATCAGCAAGAGCTAGGCATCCTTGAGAGTGCCTCCACACCCATTAGAGCCAACATGAAATTTATTTGTACATGGTCGTCCAATGACAAGTCGAGGCATAAAATATTATTGGATGTTATCCCGGTTTCCTTGTTCGAAAGGAGGGGGTGTTATTTTCTCTGAATAGACTGTCCCTCCACGAGTGTACAACCTCCGGTCCGTAGTTCGCCCCTTCTCGAATCCAACCTTACATTCTGGAGTCGACATATCATCTCGTGCCAGTCTGGCATGAACCTCGCTGGCAGTTTGGACACATCGCGACCAATCCTGGCTTCACTCGTGGTCATGCTTGACGGCTACATATCGATCTGCATGTGGTCAATATATCATGTTCTTCAAGGATATCACTGTGCAACTCACGTCGATTTCGTAAAATCTATGAGGTAAGTGCCCCGTACCACATGCACCATTTTCTAGTCACGTTGCCTATTGTTGTGTACTACACAACCATTGTGTCTACCCTGTTATCCTTCTGAGTCTCTGAATCTCTGTGTTGACGACTGTCATTCGCTGAGAGCAAGCGCACCCGGCTCCCTTCCTGTCTGCGTCGTGGGTCACTCGTGTTGTCGGTAGAGAGACCTCAGCAATGGAGGACACATCTGCACCCGGATAGAGTGGGTATAGTGTATATTTAGTTGTGTATTTTATTAAGCGGTATCCATTTTTTCTTAAGATGGCGGCACAGCTTGGCTGGGCAGCCAGCCATAGACGTAGCTCCCATGGCCCACCACCCGTCACACCATCACGTGGCACCTCTACAGCTTCGCACAACCAGCCAGGTCTCGCTTACCTGCCCCAAGTCCAAGTTTATGACAAGGACTTGGAGCACGAACAACAAGCCCATGTCCTAATTATCGTTCCTTGATAGCTTGCAAACAGCAGTCTTTGTCTCATTCATGGGTTCCATGGCCATGGTAATTCATGGAGGGTACTGCTATACTTCATGATGCATGCGATATGGTTCCATGTTTGTATTTCAACTTGCATTTTGTGCTTGTGACTGTGCAGTTTCCTTGGATGACGAACCGGACAACTCGAGCCGAAATGGAACAAGACGAGAGATGCCTTGCTCCCCGGCATGGAAATTTCCAAGATGGAGGAGGCTAGGGCTGCAGTTGATGATTACGCCAAAGCTTACCGCATTACCGAGCGGTGACTTCGGAGCGAGAAGACACGGTTTGAGGCACGCTGTGGGTAGTGGAAGAACAAGAAGTGTCCATGGCTGTTGAAGGCGCATGTCAATGCACAACATGGCAACGTTGTCGTCGGCCAGTTCGTGGAGGGGCACCACTGCGTTCTTGGTATGAGACATGGTGATAAAAAAAATAGTGTGGTGGGTTAGTCGCCAGATTGCGTCTACATTGAAGTGCAATCCCACGGCCAATGTGAAGATCCTGGAGGCCATGGTGACGAAGAGCACCGCTAAGGAGATTGACAAGAGCACTCTCTACCACGCGATGTCAAAGACGTAAAAGCGTATCATGGGGTCGAAGGACAAGGCCTGGAGTTTGTTTCTAGTGTACTGCGAGGAGGTGAGCTTAGCTTGGTTTCTTTCTCTTTTGCAGTTGGTTTACTTTGCTTCATGGTGGAAAACCGACTGTTCAGCTTTGTTTAAATGTGCAGATCATGCGTGTGGATCCCGACACCCATGCCTTTGCCGAGGCCATCGGAGACGGAGCTTTCTATCGTGCGTTTGATGCATCCGGCGCAACCATCCTAGGGTTTCAACACTGTCGCTGGCTCCTCATCATGGACGGCACACACCTAAAAAAGGGCATCAACAGGTTTTGTTCATCTGCTAGTTCTTTTATGCCAACAAGAATGCGGTGCCCATGGCTTGGGCAATGGTTAATGGTCTGCATAAAGACAATTCCAAGTGGTTTTGCTTCCACTTGTCTTTGGCATATCCGACGGTCGTGTAGGAGGGCACTATGGTCATCAGTGACCGTGATAAAGGGCTACTCAACAAAGCTACTGGTCAAGGAGCTACTTGGAGTCCAACACAGCTACTCTGTCTTCCATTTGAGGGAGAACGTACAGCAGAAACACGGTAAGCAGGCGGGCTACTGGTTCTAGAGGTTGGCACATGCGTAGATGGAGGCTGNCACTGTCGCTGGCTCCTCATCATGGACGGCACACACCTAAAAAAGGGCATCAACAGGTTTTGTTCATCTGCTAGTTCTTTTATGCCAACAAGAATGCGGTGCCCATGGCTTGGGCAATGGTTAATGGTCTGCATAAAGACAATTCCAAGTGGGTTTTCTTCCACTTGTCTTTGGCATATCCGACGGTCGTGTAGGAGGGCACTATGGTCATCAGTGACCGTGATAAAGGGCTACTCAACAAAGCTACTGGTCAAGGAGCTACTTGGAGTCCAACACAGCTACTCTGTCTTCCATTTGAGGGAGAACGTACAGCAGAAACACGGTAAGCAGGCGGGCTACTGGTTCTAGAGGTTGGCACATGCGTTGATGGAGGCTGAGTGGCAGAGGTGCGAGGAACAGCTACGCCGCGTTGCCCCACGTGTTACTGTCATGTTGTTGGATGCTACGGGAGAGGACGGCATCCCGAAGGAGCAGTGCAGCAGACTATACTGTCCTGTTGGACACGGCGGGCACATGACTTTCGATACGATGTATTCCTTGGTGTGTGTATGTAGTGATGGTAGTGGATCATGTAGCAATGGGAGGTAGGGGGAGAAGGGACAAAGACGAGGTGAAAGTGTATGGGGCACCTATGTGAGGTAGTGAACCACTTTATGGTATTGTATCAGGTGTATACNGCAATGGTTAATGGTCTGCATAAAGACAATTCCAAGTGGTTTTGCTTCCACTTGTCTTTGGCATATCCGACGGTCGTGTAGGAGGGCACTATGGTCATCAGTGACCGTGATAAAGGGCTACTCAACAAAGCTACTGGTCAAGGAGCTACTTGGAGTCCAACACAGCTACTCTGTCTTCCATTTGAGGGAGAACGTACAGCAGAAACACGGTAAGCAGGCGGGCTACTGGTTCTAGAGGTTGGCACATGCGTAGATGGAGGCTGAGTGGCAGAGGTGCGAGGAACAGCTACGCCGCGTTGCCCCACGTGTTACTGTCATGTTGTTGGATGCTACGGGAGAGGACGGCATCCCGAAGGAGCAGTGCAGCAGACTATACTGTCCTGTTGGACACGGCGGGCACATGACTTTCGATACGATGTATTCCTTGGTGTGTGTACGCAGTGATGGTAGTGGATCATGTAGCAATGGGAGGTAGGAGGAGAAGGGACAAAGACGAGGTGAAAGTGTATGGGGCACCTATGTGAGGTAGTGAACCACTTTATGGTATTGTATCAGGTGTATACACTAGTGTATCATACACTCCTATGCATTCCCTACTTTCAATGATCACTGATAGGGAGGGGACACTGGAAGAGATGAAATTATACGGGGAAATAGTATGGGGTAGTGTATCATTCTTCGGGTATTAATTTATCCCCTTCACACAATTCTGTACCGTATTTTTTCATACATTCCTTTGTGTGAGTGGAGGAGAGGGGGAGGGAGAATTGTATGAGGCAATTGTATGAGCTAGTGTACCACCGTTTAGATATAAAATTACGAGATCTTTACACTTGTGTATCAAATATTCACATGTGTTCCTTAGTATGAGTAATGAGGAGGAGGCAATAGGAAAGGGAAAAGATAATGGAGAAGTTGTATGTGGTAGTGTATCACCATCTGGGAAGATGTCAAAATCATTCTTACATTTTTGTATCTAATTCGTAAATCCCTTGGCCAAGTTGAGGAGGGGGGTGTTCAGCAAAGTGTATGGGGCTAGTGTATGGGACATGCCATTCTTGTTTGAAGATTTCTATATGAANCATTCCTTTGTGTGAGTGGAGGAGAGGGGGAGGGAGAATTGTATGAGGCAATTGTATGAGCTAGTGTACCACCGTTTAGATATAAAATTACGAGATCTTTACACTTGTGTATCAAATATTCACATGTGTTCCTTAGTATGAGTGATCAGTAATGAGGAGGAGGCAATAGGAAAGGGAAAAGATAATGGAGAAGTTGTATGTGGTAGTGTATCACCATCTGGGAAGATGTCAAAATCATTCTTACATTTTTGTATCTAATTCGTAAATCCCTTGGCCAAGTTGAGGAGGGGGGTGTTCAGCAAAGTGTATGGGGCTAGTGTATGGGACATGCCATTCTTGTTTGAAGATTTCTATATGAAGTCTATGCACTAGTGTACCATAACTTATACAAATTTCCTTAGTATGAATGGCATGTGATACAAGTGAATTTTTTTGCAATTGGAGAGGGTTGGTAGGGTAAAGTGTACAAGGAAACACATGTTGNTGGAGAAGTTGTATGTGGTAGTGTATCACCATCTGGGAAGATGTCAAAATCATTCTTACATTTTTGTATCTAATTCGTAAATCCCTTGGCCAAGTTGAGGAGGGGGGTGTTCAGCAAAGTGTATGGGGCTAGTGTATGGGACATGCCATTCTTGTTTGAAGATTTCTATATGAAGTCTATGCACTAGTGTACCATAACTTATACAAATTTCCTTAGTATGAATGGCATGTGATACAAGTGAAATTTTTTGCAATTGGAGATGGTTGGTAGGGTAAAGTGTACAAGGAAACACATGTTGATAATGTTTCATGGAAAGTACATGTTAAATTCAGCTCTGTTTTTAAAAAGTTACTATTTTGGAAACGACAGAAACATTCGTTGTGCACATTCCCGAGTTATGGTTAATCAGTCTAAATTCATACACTCAACAATTGGTGTAGCAACAAGTGTATTCCTATGTGCAAACATTGTTCAGAAATAATCAACATCAATTGGTGTCACTAGAGCCAAAGTATACATTCCTTATACGAGGTCTTATTCATCGTGGATTTTATGCACTGTGTACTCGTTTTTGTTAGAAGTCCATGTTTACTAAAATGTTCACTTCCCAATATACTTGTCAATACACAGTTTCAGGGGTGAGGTGATTGGTCATATATGACATTCCCCACACATTCCACAGAGCAGGTTTCCTTTTATTAAAAACAATAGGTTGTCCTCATAGGTGATGTATATCAGGGCCAAAACCATTATTGGCAAGTTTTTGTTTTCATATTGGAAGGGGTAAGTAGCTGTCTCATTTTAACTTGTTTGCGATGTGAAACCTTCATATAAACTTGTGCCTAGAACTCACCCCAACAATGCATTTGACAGTTGTCGGTAGGGGTTTTCGGGCAGTGTGTAGTCAGACACATGCAAGTTGATGGAAATTTCCGATTCTTGGTTCTAGCAGTTTCACTAGTGTGTTTCTTTCCGCTCTGTTCCGTAAATCCATGTGTACACTTACTTGTACAATCTTCCAATACATTTACAGGCATTTGACAGGGTGGAAAGAAGCCCCTCCCCCTTCCAAATGGAAAACAATAACTAGGGATATGTACATGGTAGTGCACATGGCAGTGTATGGAACCATTTTATAACAAGTATGCTCGACTACCGTTGCAAGCGCGTATCCGGTTGGATAAAGCATCATATGGTACAACGTTCACCCCATTGGTGTATCACAAGAACGATACTAATTTAGGTATTGCTCTCACGATATCCTGAAATTTCCTTGGTTCACAAGAACGGCCACATCTCAACCGTTCCTCCACAGATTGATGTAATTCTTGGTGCGTTGGAAATGAGGGAGATGAGCTATATGATTCTGAGGCAATAAAACTCATCCGTTACCCTTATGGAGCCGTGCACAGCTTGGCAACCTTGGGTCGCCTAGGATTTGTCATCATGTACATATATTCTTACTTGTTGACACTTGAATAACAAGTACAGTTTACTTCAACTTTGCCCCATGTGTTTTTTTTCTCCCCAAGACAATTGTATACTTTCACATATAACAAAAGGTGTGCACCGGCTTCCCTTTGGTCATCGGTTTCAAAGCCAATCTTAGCTCTGGAGTATAATCTTCTACATAGCAACCTCTCCTGGTCAGGATAGACCAACATGCATCTTGTCTCTTTGGGAGATCTGTGGCCAAAGCCAGCCAGACACTCCGGAAATTAGGCCGTAACTTGAGGAGTCGTCGAGGAAGAAGTTGCACCATATACAAGGATGACTTCATCCGTCACGTTCCCAATGGTCATTTGACAGACGAGACAAAGTAAGGATAACTACAAAGTTTTAGAAGTTTCTCGCTAACATGCAGGTCAAGATGAAATTGTTGGAGAAACAGAACGTGTCTCTCAATGAGGAGCTCACAAAATGTTTCATGCCAACAACAGTGGTAATTGCCACCATACCTAGAGTTTCGGTGGGCATCCCGAGCCCGCCCAAGCTAGAGCCATTTGACCCGTCGAAAAAGGATGGGCCAGGTATGTATGTTTGGATACTTGGACTGAATTTGTACTTCACCGTCACCAGTGCGGATGCCTCGAGGTACGAGGCACGCCGTGACTAAACGGTGACTCTGTTGAGAGGGATACCATTAGATCGTTGAGCCGACGTGATGTGGTCCAATCGACACGGCAGTAGAGCGGCAATGGTCACTTGCATTGTGCCTGCAATCAGAATTTCAACCCCATTTGCTCCAACCAGTAGCAGTGGCAGCTCTATCCTGAGATGGCCAGCCTCATGGAAGGAGTTCAGAGAGTCATTCATCAAATACTTCACAATGGGCGATGTGATGAATAACGTATGCATGAAGATTTCTTGGCTTCACCAAATTGGCGGCGTTGCCGACTATACCGGCAGATTTTGTGAGATTGTTGCCAACTCTGGCTTTGAATCTTATGAACTTTGCTTCTGCTATAGTAACGACCTAAAGGATGACGCCCACACTATGCTAGTTATGTACGACCTCAACAACGACTTGTCGGGGATTATTGTAGCAGCAAAGCGGTACGACTCGTGTGTGTAATAGGCCCATGCCAACAGCCACAACAGCAAGCCGGCCGATAGTGATGGCGCACCCATGGAGATCAGAGTGTTACAATAGGGAAAGTGCTATAACTGTGGTAAACCTGACCACATTGACATGATTTCTTGAGTCTTAAGAGGGAAACCGGCAAGGGTAAGTGGCAAGGGAAGGGGAAGCAAGCCAGGAAGGAAGGAGATAAAGCAACAAAGGAGTCAAGAAATGAGAAGAGCCGGGAATAGATGGCATTAATCTTGGCTCCTCTCACTCCAAAATACCACTTGACAACCCAACAAAATGTCTTGCACCGATTAAGGGGGTTTCCAAGGTCAAGGCATAGGATTCAAAAAATGAGGAGGACAGCCCACACTTCTCTTGGAGGTGAAAATGAAAGGCATCAAAGGGAAGATGAATATTTTACAGGATTGTGGTACAAGACACAGCTTTGTGAGCATGGAGTGTGCTTGGAAGCAGAGCCTTGTGCTCACAAGCAAGACGCAGATATCTAACCAATTAAAGTAGGTAATAGAGAAGCTTTGCATAAGAACGTGTACTGGGTATGCCTGATGAAAGACTCCAATATGATCTTTTTTTATGACTTTTCCCAAGTACAACCCCGTCCTCAATTGGGAGGCACATACTGTCTCAGTCAAGCAAAGGAGTATCCCCTGCCTATGTGGTCTAAGGAAGAGGCCTTAGAGGAGATACTTTGAGGCGTTGCACTAGTTGGCACCTTGCAAGAAGAAATATACGCCTTTGATGCTGAACGTTGTGTAGCTGAAGCGCACTATTCAGAAAAAAGGAGTAGAGATTTTGGCATTCATGCGAGACGAGGAGGGAAATTGTGACAAACCAGAGGACGTGACACCTGATGTGGCACATGTGGCAACTCGTGAGCGGCTGGTGACCCAAGGGAAGTTTTCTCCGAGGAGCTTCGGAAGGTGTGTACGAGGTTCAAGGATGTGATCCGTGACATCCTTCGGACAAGGCTGCCATCGAATCGGACAAGAGGACAACACCGGCTCCATCTCGCTGAGCAACAACCCGACGCAGCACAGGAGGACGAAGCACATTGACGTGCATTATCACTACGCATGGGACATGGTCGAGAAGGGGCAGGTGGTGCTGCAGCACTACAACATGCACAACATGCTTTCGGATTGCTTAACTAAAGCGCAACCCGCGGACCGGCACGCGATGAGCGTGGCCGGGCATGAGATGACCAGCTATGATGGGCTGGAGGGCACAACGGAAGATGAGTAAGAGAAAGCTGGAGCATTGGGCATGGCAGGTGCAAGGGAGAGAATGTTGAAAAGTTGCCCCTCTGCATGCCCAAGCGCGGCACCGGGAGACACGACGAGCCGCCAGAAAGCGGAAAATACGCTGCGGCGGATCTAGCGGCTCGAGGATTGCTCGGATCCTAAAATGGTTTGCCCCTTAAATTTGACAATTTGCTGAATCCGGTGGAAGTTGTTTCACCGGAATCGGACAAGTATTGAGGGAGATATGGGCTTCCAAAGTTGGGGTGTGCGCAGCGGCTCTGGGAGCAGGCTGCGACTCGATTTCCGGTGGATTATCGACCGGACCGAGTAACAAACATACCATCTAGAGAAATTGCTCCGGAAGGCCTGCCGAGGCGACCGGTGGATAATCCAGTTGATCAGGTGGATCATCCACCGGATCCTGTAGTGCAGGTTGTTACTGAGGGACTTAGCCAAAATCATGGCTCGTCGTCCGAAACTGAGTACGTTTTGTTACTTGGGGACAGTCAAAATTATGACTGCAGGTCCACGGACAGGTTTCGAACTTCGTCACACCCCATCACCAAACTCGACCCAAAAGTGGAAGAGGTGTATGGAAACAGTGCAAGGGACTCCTAAACCACGTGCAATGGATCTGCGCCTTGGGAAAGGCGCTTCACACGTGAAGAAAGGCGCCACAGCGTGTGTGCACCATGGAAACGTTAGGGGTTTCTGTGGTGGATGAGACCTGCACTTTGGCAAGCGTAACTTGGGCTACGCTTGGCCGATTTGTGCGTGGTTTGGTGCGTTGGAAAGATCATGACAAACCCTATAAATGTTGTGATTATGCCTATGTACAAAAACTAACGCAAAATGCCGTTATTCCCTTCGCAAACTGACTGTCTCTAAATTCCTGATCACATAGCGTGTGGCGACCAGAAAGCTCACGCTCAGTCTCAGATTTGCCCAAAACAGAAGACGTAGGCCTCCCAGAGACGATCGGACAAACGTCGGGACCATATCATGCGGATTCCCTGACAATTGGTGCATTGCAAAGGTGGAAAGATGCGGTATATGGTGCTGAGGTAATAACACTAATCCATGGCCCTTATGAAGTCGCACACGGCTCAGTGACCTCGGATTGCCTAGGATGTACCATCACGTATATATGGTCTTGTATGTTAACACTTTAATAACAAATACAGTTTACTCTCACTTTGTCGCAAGTCTTCATGTGCTCCTCCAACATGATCCTACGATTTTTTTTTACATTGGAAGGTGTGAACCTGCTTCCCTTTGGTCACCGTTACTTTCGATTGGTGCTTCCATCCTTCGATTGAGTCTATAACACCATGGCCGGTTTACTAGCTTCATTGATCCCACCGGCTATCCCAATTCACCTATTCTATCATGACCTTCAATTGTGCTCCTTCCGTCATCCCCTCATTGAAAAATAAAGTTACGAGCTTTTTATGGTATTCTCGTTTAACTTTTCATAATTCTATGAAACAAGGACCTCTGCCCTCACAAAACGCTCGTCCCATTCATGCAGTTGACTGGCCAACGAGTGAACCATCCTACAACTTTGATTTTTTACATTAATTGAAATGCCATGGGGGATAAAGTGGTTATGTTATGGCTGGAAAGCATGGACGGCAATGTAGAAATGTTGTACATAATGGAGACTAAATGCATTTTTTATGCCTGTCATTAATTCTCCGAG
>SZWC01019339.1:17414-48443 GCA_023375785.1 Penium margaritaceum | reverse complement strand
TATATATATCTATATCTATTTCTATATACATATCTATATCTGTATTTATTTCTAAATTTATATCTATATCTATATTGATGTCGATATTTATATCTATATCTATATCTATATCTATATCTATATCTATATCTTTATCTATATCTATATCTATATCTATATCTTTATCTATATCTATATCTATATCTATATCTATGTCTATATCTATATCTATATGTATATCTATATCTATATCTGTATCTATATCTTCATTGATGTCTACATCTATATCTATATTTGTATCTATTTCTATATATATCTATACATATATGTCTATATCTATATCTATATCTAAATACTTGTTTTCATCTATATCCATTAACTTCTTCATCCCATACACTAACTCTCAATATCGTCAAAGAAAAACCATGAAAATGTCAAGTACATGAATCTTCATTAGAGGCTCACAAAGACCAATTCCTTCCCACCATGAAACATCAATTGACTCCATCTATACTCCAATCATCTCTGTAATGAAACCTGGAGCATGAACCCAATTTGTGTCGTCAATGTCTGCATACAATATCAACCATATACAAAAGTTCCTTCAAGATTTCTCTCTTAGCGAATCCAGAAGCATTTTCATCAAACCTCAATTCCATCCCTTTTGTACAACCTTTCTCATCGAAGAGATGAAGACATCATAAGCCCATGGGTAGATGTTGTATAATAGAAGATGTATGTGGAAAATTCTTTCATTCCCACCCCATAGCCCTTATTCAGTGTTCCGAATAAGATATCTAACATTTCTCTTACAGGCAAGCTTATAGAACCTATCAGAATGTAGGAGATCAATTATGCGGTGGAATTCCTTTCCTGCTTTGAATTCCTGGGAGAACACAAACAGCCTATAGAATTCCACTTCGCCTAGTTCTCATCCTTTCTTCCAGAAGCCATAGCACGTGTCCTTGTAGTTTTGTCCGAAAACCACTCATTGCACAATGACTTGCACCTTACTAAGTATAGAACCACTCTTGTATAAGAAAGGTATACTTACTTGATGTCACAAAATGTGGAAAATTTTAACTCCTCAACATGGAATGTGATAATTCCCAAGTTACTAGGTCAAGCGCTTAATCTCATTCCTTCCCCATGTTGTCTATCATGACCAAATGGACTTAAAAAAAGGCACATCTATAAGAATCACAGTTTAAGAAATACTCCACTTTTAGAACAAGTCATCCTTATCCCTATGTCCTATAAGACGAATGTTTGTAGACTTTACCAACAATATGATTCCCTTAATCTATGTTTCCTTTTCTATGCACACGACCACATGGGCCTTTCCCCTTTTTTCTCAATTAGATTGAAGCACTTCATTGTTCTTCTTGAAATGAAATCCTTGTCAATATTATCTTCATTGAGAAAGACTCAATACAATCAGGGGTCTGAAAAATGTTCCCACTAACCCCTTATCATTTCATTCATGTCCAAGAATGTGTTTCCAACACCCTCTGACACCATCCTCCAGGAATAGGACATTTCTCAACACCTCCTGAAAACATTTGCAAGGTATTATGATTACTCTATAATGTTTTAAAACTAGACCAAGCATGAATCCCTAGACGTTTTGATCTTGCAACAATGTGACGAGGTGACAAGACTTCATGAAATTATCCAGAAATCAAAGTATGCCCCTTAGATCCAAGTTCCACTTCTTTGACCCTCCGATACAAAATTCATCTTGGGATACGTGTTTTCCCTCAACATCATCCTTTTCATGCATTGATTCTAGTAATGTACTTGTTGAAACACAATATCGGTATATGGATTTGGATCCCTGGTATCATCAAAGCAAATGTATCCTTGAATAAATTGTACGTACAACTGGAGAATTTGTACCATACGGATATTGTTCAACCTTCCCCCACAAATCAGGATAACACTCACTCACATTTTTACCTCCTTATCTTCAAGTTACTCTTACAAATGCAATGCAACAAAGATCCCATGACAATTGGTATATTCCACCTTCTCACATGCCGAGTAGGTATGTATACTCATCAAACAACCAATTTTTCAATGTAAACCCCTAACTTTAGCCTCGGAATGTTTCCCATAAGAAGGAACATTTTTCACTCTCATCCATCTTTTGCCAAAACCTCTTTATTTGCTGGATCCACTACGCTCAAGAGTTTTCAAACAAAAAATCCACACTCTTATCTCCCATGATGTGCCATGATGATCTCCTCACCAAAATAGTTTCCCTTGATCCATGGCTGCAAAGGCAATCGTAATCTTCTTTTGTTTTTTGGCCAATGAAATTCTTCTTCATACTATAACGACTTTGAATTCACCATGACCGCTCATCTACTCCACATTATGGCTTACGCAAAAGGAAAGCTTAGATCTTGCCTCTTTAGGAGATACCACAACTCAATTTTTCCTCTTGAATACAATCTAAGGTTGCATGCCTACGGAATGAAAGACAACTCTCTTATCCCCTCCCATCCCCCTTTAGGCTTATCCACCTCTTTGACTATTCTATGTTTTGAAAATCAGAATTCTACACAAAAGAATCTCAATCCCCCATAAAGGTCCACTCAGGGTTCTCACTATGTTGCACCCTCTTTGTGAAGAGGACTTGTAGAATCTTTCACCATAATTGACCGTTACGGGTCCACCTAGCCATTTCCAAAGTAGTATTCAGAATTGTTAACGATTTCACATACAGCACCCATGCGTGATTCACTCCTTTCTCTATTCATTGCCTTTTAAGCTCCCCATTAAAATCACAAACCCTGCCATTACAACAGCCTTGTTCCCATAATGGATGCCTACCTTAACAAAACCCCCAACATGCAAACCTATCTTATCATTTTTCATCACAAAATTCTTCACCTTGAAACGAGAAATGACCTTATACACATACCCTTGCGGTCAATCTAGGTGCAACAAGGATATCATTTGCTTTTTAATTGTGGCTCTTGCCATCGTTACAACGATGGCTCTTGCCATCGTTACATCTAGGAGGAAAGAACACTTCATTGTTTGTTGTACCATCCGCATATTGTTTGGGGTACACAACTCTTGAAATAGGTTGCTTTCTAGTATTATTCTTGCCACCATCGTTTTTATCAGGAGCTCCTCTTTCCTTCCCTAGTCCCAAAGAACGTTGCCACATAAGGACCCTCTTATTATTTGCACCAAATATTGCTCCATGGATGTGAGGCCTTCTATTTTTTCACTAGCCAAAATCATTTTGGATGAAGCCTTGATTTTCTAATGCCTCAATTCACCACAAAGATCACGGAATTGTGTTACATCTTTAAGTGCTTCAGGTATCCTCCACGGATATGCCCTTGATGGCTGATGGAGGAGACTTACATCAGCATTGGAACATCGATCCGCATCGATGCGACATTGATGCCGATGGCGCACACAAGGGGCACTCGGTTTCAGCCAATTGCGATGTTTACCACCCAAGCACCAACCACCAATGTTTTTCACAGGGATGTTGGAGGGGTCAAGTTCAAATTTTCTAGTTGCACGTTATCACATTCACACAATGCCCATGTACACCCGTTACATGCCACGTAGTCATGCTATGTGGTATGACCCAGCCTTAACATCCAATGAGGATGCATGCCATCAACGAACATGACGTGGTTGCTGATATGAAACCATAGATTCACATCCAACTGTCATTTCACCCTTGCTATGTGGATGCTTTGCTCAGCATGAACCATGCTATACCATGTATAAAGGCTTATTTCTTGCTGATCCTGCTTTTGCGGATCATTAGATGTCCACATGCACAAAACCCATGAATCAATCTACATCGTTGTTCAATGCATTGAAGTCTGGCAAACATCTATGAATCGATTGACGGTGCCGATTAATTCTTTGATCGACACCATGTTGGACGATGTCAATTTGAAACTATCCGGCATCCCCCACATTCCCTACAATGTCTCGTGACAGTTAGCCATTTGCATAGACTTTAACAAAGCGCAGTCACATGCCATTTGAATATTTTGTGTCTCGCAAGAGTTAGTTGTTTTTGGTTGATTTCCTAGGCACAATATGCCATGGATTCACCTTTTGGAGGTTTGAAGGAAACAAATTACTCTAACCTGGCATCCATTGCAAAATCCATGGGATCTCCCCTTCCACTCTCAACCATCTTCAAGCAGTTTGACGCGGTGAAATGGAATGGAAAAAGAAGAAGCCGCTCATAGGCAACTTCCTAACCAAAGAACTTTCAAAACATGGGAAACCTTCCTCTACCAAGGCCAAGAACCCAGGATTCATATGCTGCTCGTGTCTTCAAAAGCTTGGTGGAACGTGTGACCAAACTTGTGGTCATTATTTTGCAACAATCTAAACTTTGGGAAGCGTCCCATCTGCCTCCAAACTGCCGAGATGCGCTCGGTCTAGATTACTATCCACCACCACCCGCCAAATGGCAACCTTACAATGTCGCACTGTATAGAGGGGAAGAGAAGGAGTGGGGGACAAAAGAAAAGCCAGTTCACTAGCTTAAGCTGTGCGAGCACAAGTAGTAGGAGTCAACGGCCGCTCTTGGCACCTATACCGTTGGACTAGTAATGAAGATGAACATGGGAGGGGGAGCAGCGTAAGAGGCAGCTGGCATCAACATGGCTAGAGGGTGAGATTACTCTATCTGATGTCAACATTGTAGCTTCTTTCCGGTAATCCACAATGGTTGAGCATTTGGACCGCTCCAAGAACGAGCGGTGTCAGTTGGACATTGTCATGTTGACGGCTATTGGTGCACATCCCATCTCTTTCTACGGCGAGCCAGTTCTCATGGAGGTTGTGAAGTTTGCAAAGAAAACCATGAATGCTTTTGGTCTCCCCAACAAGACAACTATGGTAGAACAACTACTGCCAAAACTTGACAAGCACCTTAAGGAGGTGGATGCTTTCTACAAAGTGGGGTGGTCAACATACGACTGCAATTAGGCACTGTGTCAACGGTGAGATTGGCAACTGTGAATTCCATGGAATTAGTTCATCTCTTCTCCCAAGATGCAAGTGGAATGACTAAAGATGCTGATCACATTGCTTCCATGATTGAAGTAGCAATTGTCATGGTGGGGGAGGATACGGTGCTCCTAGTGATCTGTGACAACGTATTCGTGAACAAAAACGAATTTTCAAGTCTAAGGGGCAGGTATCCAAGTTTGTTTCTCCAAGGCTGCTATGCACATAACATTGATTTGATCATGAAGGACGTTAGGAAAAAGGCATGGGGTGCAAATTTGATTTGGAGCTGTGAGAAGGTTGTTGCAGTTTTTAGGAACAACGCGATGCCACAAACTTGGCTGAAGGAGAAGACGGGTGGCAAGGTGATGAAGAACAAATGAGACACCCGGTTTGCTATCGTGCACGACATGATTCAAAGACTGCTAGAGGTGAGGGAAGACCTGGAGACATTGGTGGGACTTGAGTTGTGGAAGAAGATCTGGTCTCGGTGAGATTCTGGCTTCAAGTGTAGGAAGTATGAGGTAAGATGAATCAACAGGAGGAAACTCTTCTGATTGTAGGTGTGGCAGTTGAAAGATTTATTACAACCACTGAAGGAGGTACTGCTGCATGTTGACAAGCCACGTTGAGGGGTTGGGGAGATGTATGAAGGATTGTTGGATTGTTCAGAGTAGTTGAAGGCATTCACGGTGAACAAGGGTAAGAAGGGGAGACGGGTAGCTGAGGCTCATATCAACTTTGTCCATGGCCGGTAGGAGCATTGCTAGTCAAAGGACATGTCTTGTCCATTGTATGCCGCTGCTTGTCGCATGCATCCCAAGCAATTTGCCAATGATTTTTTAAAGGATTGACACAAATTGCAGGCTTGGCAGTTGGTGGTGGAGGCACTCGTGGTGGAGGAGAAGCATGACGAAGTGATGAAGGAGATTGGTGCCTTTTAAAAGGCACAAACCATGGTTTAGCTTGACCCCATGGTTACGCCACGAAGGAACACAAAGGCAATAGCTGTTGTTGCCAAGGTGTAGTGTGGCATTATGTCTATAGTGGAAAGGCATGTCATCTTCATGTTTCACCTACATGTGCTGCTTGATCTAGCACTAAAGCTCCATTCCTTGCCTTGTTCCACTTCTGAGTGTGAATGTGTGTTTTCTATGCATTATGTGATCCACACTATCAGGAGAAACTTGCTCAAGGATGAAACACTAGAGCTCCTTCTACGTTGCGATGTACGGTTGAGGAAGCACTATGGTCGCAATGGAAGGAAAGCCACTATGGGCCTCGCGGCAACAGCTAAACCAAAGTAGACTAAGCACCAGAAGTAGAAGATAGTGAAGATAACCTTTACATTTTGGAGGAGGACGGAGTTCTCATTGAGCCTGAGGAGGAGATGGAGAGTGACGAGATTGAGGAAGGTGATGACGATGATGTGGTGGGAGGAGCAGACGATGATGTTTTGGAGGTAATGGCATCAGTTTGTGTCATGAGTGTTACGCACGCACTGCCACATGCTTGGCTTGTGAAGGTCCGGGAATAACAGAAGTCGGCGAAAAGCAGCAAGCTAGGTGGGGCGGGGTATAATAAGGTGGATGATGGTGTTGAGAAGGATCCAAATGCTACCAGTGCCAATGCAAATAATGTTGTGGATGAGAGGGAGAATGATGAGGGTGAGGAGGAGCAAGACGTGGACAAGGAGGGAGAGGAGGATTATGAAAAGGGGGCCGCTAGTGTCACTTGAGTAGATGGTGGCGACAAGGTCATGGAGGACCTTGCCACGTCACCACAACAAAATAAAACCTCAACAACAGCATGTACGACTGGAAATGGCACAACCCTAACCACATCAAAAGTCGCTAAATGCATAGTTCTTATGTAAGCTAGCGAGGGTGCAAAGCGCAAGCCAACTATCAAGAAGTAGCTGTTGCATGGTAGTGGTGTCCATTGCTACATTCTTCTTCGTGAGCTACCTTGTCAAACATGTGCTATGTTTCAAATAGTTGCTCTCTTTATTTCAATGCCTCTTTGCATTATCTTTCCTTACCTTTCCTTTTTGCATGCTAAAGTATTCTTATGAGTCCTTCGTTTTCCCGAACTTGGTTGTTAACATAAATATGAATGTTAGCATTTGCTGGTTTTTAGCTTTGAACAAGACATGTACAAGTTTCACATACAGATTTGGAGTAGGAAATGACAATACATTGAGTCTCCTCACAACGTGGGTGCTGTGAGGTCATGGAAGATAGTAAAAAATGGCTATACTCCATTTTTTCCATGATTGATGACATGGTTAACTTTTGTACTCTATGTACTGCCTTTGATTCAAGGGGGTTCACATTTGATTCGGTCGTTTGGAGGGTTTCCCCACCCCCTTCGGGACACGTCGATGTCCCCCGACCCTAATCCATCGATGGGGCGATGTTCATCGATGGATGTCGATGTTCCATGGGCAGAGGTCAACACTGATCTTCCACTAAGATCTATCCTCTTCTATTTCTTCATGGCTTGCAGTTTTCTCCACAAGATGCCAAACCATGAATGAAGAGGTAGGGTTTACACAAAAAGTTTACTAACCCCTGCCCTCACTTTGGTCGTTGAAGTTATTATGACTCATTCAATAAGTGTGGTTTTGCTTGGTGTGACTTCCACATAACCCTTGAAAGGTTGCTCTCTGGTTACCTCCCCTCGCGTGGTTTTTTAACCCATGTAGAACAACTCCTCACTTGTAAAGTTCCTATCTCAATGTGCCGGTGCACGTTTCCACCTTCATAGCATAAGGCAAAAAGATGGACACTCACTTGTGTCTATATTAGTCAACGATAACGTACCAACACTGTTTATGACAAGGAGATGCATTTGGTTGTCTAGACTTTTGGTTCTATCACATTATCGGATGATGTCAAAGATAAGGCCTTATGTACCTCTTAAGGTAGGGCAAGCAAAGTTTGGGTGGGTGCGAGTCCCACCCGCTCTTTTGTTGATGTTAGCATTTTAAGCGTGGCGGTGTTTTCCTTTCCCAAAAGGGGGTTAAACAGAGCCTGCTCACTCAATTTTTCATTGCACTCGCCTTTTGTTGACCAGTTTACAAGACGAGAAGAAAATGGGTTATGCAGCTTTTCATGCAAACGGACACCTCTTTGTAATTGTGGATGCCCTTCAAAGATCTTGAACGGACTCGTAGGCTTTCCACTTCAACCAATAGGCATCAAAGGTTGAAGAAGTCTTTATTGTCCTCATTTTAGAGAGCACGCCGTAACATCTTTTGCATTGCAGACCCCAACATCACGCCACGTCACACGTAATCGTCATAGAATCTTGCTGTGCACTTCCAAGCTTGGAACGAGTCATTACCTTAGTCCTTTTGTAGTCCCAAAACATGTAGTCTTTCTTGCAATTGCATTTGCATCAAAGAGACTCATTTTTTAGGAGTAGCACCAAATCCATTTGCATTAGAAAATACGTTTGTATATATCCCTACAGTTCATCCGGTGGTAGTGGGCGTGATTTGCAAAATAAACTAGAGAATACTTGGGAAATTGAAATGAAAATCTAGGTTTCAGGATGAAATTCAACTCAAAACATCAATAAATGTTCACAAAAGCTATACTATGTATGTAAGATGGAATCGAGATAACATCATCTTGGATCCACCTAGATTAAAAATTAAAAAAACAGAAAAATTACTTCCTTGGAAAACCTCGTCTATTATGTGTAGATAAATCGAATGTTTGGATTGTACACTTGCATATAAATCTACATACGTAGGTACAAGTAAAGGAATGAATTTACATATTGATCTAGGTAATTGTATGGGTATACATACAATTGTAAAAAAGTACGTCAAAACGTTTTTTGAGGTGATCATGAGAAAATTTATCTTCTTAAATTTGTGTTTTCCCAATGTCTAGTGACTGATTGATGTAATTCGATGCGTTGTTACATCTATTTACAATTTGATTCTCAAAGCGAATGAATGATGGATGTAGTATCTTATATTTCGTGATAACTTATTTCAATCTTTGGAAACTACTCAAAATTCATTCCTTCGAATTAGCTATGGTTTCATGATCCTACACATTATGTAGTATGTTCTTTGTCATCTACTCTAAACGTTTGGCTATTCGAAGTGATATTGGACACCAGAGAACTATTCTTTTGAGTGCCGTGGTTGCTTAGAAGTTTGCATATCGCGTAATGAGGGTACATGACGGTTTCACCTGTGCGACAAACCTGTCCGCCACGCATGTTTTGCATGTTCGCATTCAATCATCCACGTCGACCCGTGGATGGGTAAACTTGGTTGTGGGAGGAACTCGCATTCCCACTTGCCCTTTGCCAGCTGTGGCCCTCCTGTTTCCCCCGGGGAGGGGGAAGACGCTCAAACTCCCTCGGCTGGCAGGGTTTTGGCTTGTACTGGTCAAGCGGCATCCCCATTTCACGATGGGTATATACCATTGATTGTTCATAGAAGAATGAACAAGAGGTGTGTCAAGTGCTGATACAATCATCATCGATGCCAGCGTTGGATCCCAAGCGCTAACCACCGATCCGGAAAACACAAGCTATCGGATTAGATTGTTATGTTTTTTCTTGCTACCCCTGCACGGGGAACGGAGGGAAACGGGAGCACGTGGTGAAGGCTGCTTCGAGGATTCCACTTCGAGAACATTCGCATGAGGATTTGTTGAAGGTTTCATCAGTTGTGTGATAATCATCTAAGGTCTGGGATTCAGGTTGCTGCTGGAACGCATTTGGTGGGAGGCATCGTTCCGTCAGCCTATGACCTGACGTCATTATCAGAGAATCCTGGAACTTCCACTCTCCGGAAGAGGATGAAGCAATCCGCACTCAACCCCTTTTGAGCCCTCCGCTCGTCCCAGGGGCTTGGTTGACATCGGACCGAGCTGTCCTTCCTCTACTTCAGTCAACTTCGCCAGCATTCAGACACGAGCAACATGAGGTGACTAAAGTCGGACGAAACTTGCAGAGCTGACCACTCGCCGCTTTCCAGCGGTGGACTAATTAGCAAGAAGTGGTTGTGTAGTCGAAGTTTCGCAACACAAGTTTCTATTGATGGACGAAGTACAGATCCTTTAAACATGTATGATAACCCTAATCTTGCTTCTCGGTGCTTTCCAAAACTCTCTTACATCTTTACTTCGGTGCCGCTGTTCATCCCAATGCAGTCATCATCATCATCCCAATGCAGTTGTGGACTTCCTGGATGACAACCTTCATTCAGCGAAATTTGGGAGTGAGGTACGGTTTAGTCGCTCTTCATTAAAGACGGCCAAATGTTCGCCCTACATACAGCTACAACTTACTTTGTGATCATTACACAAGCAACCTGCATTATCTAATCGTAACTAGTCATAGGGCAAACATATCCGAACTGCTTGGTTTACGACTCACCTACACAATAATTGACGGGTTCAAATCACGACCAGAGTTAATGCCTGTTTGGATAGCTCGTGCAAAAACAATATCAACATTGAAATATCATATCTTGTTTATGCCTAATACTAAGCTGCAGACATGCGAGGACCCGCTATTGTAAAAGTGCCAACTTGCACATTCTCATCTGAAAACTGAGTATTCAGCATTGCGATTATCTGGCAACCATTCTGTTTGTTCAGAAGGCTCAAAGATAGTTCACCCAGACTCGGCCTCAATACTTATGTTTCGATGAACATTGCCCAAAGCTATCATAGTCCCCATTGTGTAGGATGTTTTTTGCCGCTACGATGCAAAATTTGAAAAGCTCAACGACATCGTGCAGTTTCTGGCCGCCATAGATCATGCATGGTTGTGCACAATCAGTGGTGGCCAAAACCTCATCACGACTTGCACGACATCCCAAAATAAAAACAGGATGAGAAACGCCAATCGCAAACTCGAATTGGTCTTAAATACTTGTAGAGAAATTTTAATCATCAGTTTCTTTTGTAGTGGAACCTATTTCCCTCCACAGATGGTGATGTGAGCAAGAAATCTGACGGCTTCGCTTAACAACACTCTACTCGTGACTTTGACGGCCATTAACATGACCCTTTTTGCCCTCACACAAACATTCGATGGAAAGGCACTCCCAAGAACGGCCTCTCCAAACAACAAGGAAGCGTTGTAAAAGCATGTAGCTTCAAATTAAAAGGAGAGGTAGTCCGCATGAAAAGGGGGGGTCAAACTAGGCACCTCTTACAAATTGATCCATAACCATATCATACAGCCTAATTTTTAACTAATAGTTTTCTTTTGTAGCTTAACTTCTCATTGATCTTCAAGAAATCGGGCATTTTGCCACTTAGATACAAGACATATTTTTTAGCATTTTTTTAAATCTTGTAACATGAACAAAGCAAAAAAACATGAACAATTTTCCAACAAAGTTGCTTGTGGAAGTACCATTGTGAAAAAATGTTCACACTCATACAAAAACTTATCTTTTGCAAATAAACTGCAGATTCAAGATAAGAATCCACCATAAGCCTCATTACTTGTGTTCTATTATCTAAGTTTTGTTAGCACAAAAGCGCCTACAACCTTGTCTTGTCTTAGATTGGCCGAAGAGCAATGAGGACATTGCTTACTACTTTGGCTGCAATGATGGTATCAAATGATCCATGGATCTATTTGGCTCACACTTTGTTTCAAAGTGACCCCAATGAAACAAGGGCAAGAAAGGGATGAGAACTCACGTTTGGCTGTGATGTAACACCAATGTTTTGCACCAGTTTCTCAGTATGGTGCTGAATGTGTTTCCGAGTATGATGCTTAACGGTAAGGATTAAAACTTGACCTTTAAAATGTATGGGGCTTACTCAAGGCAACTACGTGATAACTAGTCATGTCCATGAACAAAAAGCGATGTCATTTGCATTACATTCAAGATGTGGATTATAGAACACACACACACACACACACACACACACACACACACACACACACACACACGCACAACATGCAAACACACATGCACACATGCACACACGCAGGCACACACACATGTACGCACACACGAAAGCATAAATACACCCACTCAAGAAGAAACACTCGCACACAAGTATGCATCCATGCAAACATGAACACATGCAAGCAGACAAACATGCGCTTACGCATCCACACATGCATGCATGCATGCATGCATGCACACACACACACACACACACACACACACACACACACACACACACACACACACACACACACACACACACACACACACACACACACACACACACACACACACAAAGAGAGAGAGAGAGAGAGAGAGAGAGCGAGAGAGAGAGAGAGAGAGAGAGAGCGAGAGAGAGAGAGAGAGAGAGAGAGCGAGAGAGAGAGAGAGAGAGAGAGAGCGAGAGAGAGAGAGAGAGAGAGAGAGCGAGAGAGAGAGAGAGAGAGAGAGAGCGAGAGAGAGAGAGAGAGAGAGAGAGCGAGAGAGAGAGAGAGAGAGAGAGAGCGAGAGAGAGAGAGAGAGAGAGAGAGGGAGGGAGAGAGATAGCGAGAGAGCGTGTGTGTGTGAAAGAGGAAGGCAGAGACAAATGGAAGGATGGAGGTTGATAGACTTACAAAAATGAAAGCACTTATGGCTAGCATCATTAATTCAAAACCGGAAATAGAATGAAGGATGAAAAGATAGAATATGGAAATAGACACAAGAGATATCATGAGCCTGCATTCACATAGCAAGTTTGTTTGCTAGCACATCAAGAAACGTACAGTGATACAAAAAGATACCTCATTTGAAGACTAAACCACAGTATTACCATGGTCACAAGTTCTCGCTTATTACTACACATCCAATCCAGTTCTTATGGCAATTTCAAGTAGATGCACGTATTAAGACAACCCTTGTATGATAGTAGTAAAGCACAGTCTTACAACGATAGACTTTGTTTAATGGAGAACCTACAAACATGAGTATGAAACAGAAATGGAATACTTTGACTTGCCTCTTAATGCATTCAACTTCTCACTAGATATGCTTTCTTAAAGGAAACAATTGTGTGGAAGCACATACCTGGACATCCCATCACATTTGAGTAAGGGTAGTGAAAAAAGGCATGGCATAGATCCTAGAGGGTTCATGATCTTGTGAGACATCATTAAGGCCACATATGACGATAAGATAGGGAAAGAAAGAGTATTATAGCTCCAAGCTTTTCAGGATGTTGTTTTTCTTAGATGCGCTAAGGGATTCAAGACATGAGCAAGGAAAGTTCATCAAAGGTGGAGCAAGAAGTGGTGTAGGGGGGGAGGAGAACATGGAAGGACTCAGTAACTGGGGGTGGATGTGTTATTCAAACAGGTTAAAGAGGTTCTTGAAATTGTGTGGATTTTGAAATTGAAAACAAAAGTCATTGATTACTGAACATCGACTGCAGTATAAATGGGCCCCTTCCCCCCATCAAGGAAGCAAAAGATACGGCATTGGAATGCACACTTCAACCATGAAGAGCGTGTCGGATTAACACAGAGCCCATTTCTTTCAGCACAACGGGTTCACAACAAGGTACACATAAAACGATGGGGATGAATTGACCTCAAGGCAGTGGGAGTTTTTCTCAGCACGGAGTCTTAGGATGTGTGGCTCTACTCCTCCATGGTCTATGAACAAATAATGTGCCAGGAATTCATGTTCTTGAGGGCTCTTTTCAGGATGTGTGTGATTTGCTTTTTGACGAGGGAAAAGGGTGTGGTGGAAATCTGTCACTATCTTTTTGTGGAAGCTATGAAGGGATGAGGGTTTCATTAGTATGAGGATCCATTTAGAATGTCATCATGGCCTTCAAAAGTACAGTTTTTGTTTTTGTAATCAAGATTTCAGTTGAAACAATGTATGGCTTCTTAAGATGTTGGTCTTGTCAAGATTTTGGCCACTTTCAACAGCCCTACTTGTTGTATGTGGTCTTGGATTTCCTTTGTTTGTACTTTTTAGTACTAAACTGCTTTTTTCCCATCTTCATGTTTTGGAAATTTCTATTGATGTTTTGCTTTATGGTAACAAATCCCCACATTTCTCTCATTAATGAGTGTTTTTACCCCTTCCATTGCTCCAAATTTCATTTTCTATATGATTTTATTCATTTTTTGTGATTTTGGTCGTTGGTACTATTTCTTCTACTTATCCTACTTGTTTCTATGCTTCTTTTGGTTTTATTGTGACTGAATTTCCTAGGGAGATCAAGATTGTAGCACACGTTCCATCATCAAGTATGGAGAATAAAGACTCTCGTTGAAGGGAGATGGAGGTTGCTCAAGTGAAATTATTTTGCACCAAGGGTTAACTCCATAGCAACAGAGGGAGTTCATTGTGGAATACTTGGTAGATGAGCATGATCTTAGATTGGTATCTCAAGCACATCATCTCAGAAAAGAAGTTTGAAGTATTCTTGTAACTCAATGTACATCTGCCACTTATCTCTAAGGCTCTAAGCAAATGATTCCTCCATCTCAAACCTGAATTCTCTTCTGAAAACAACCTACATCTAGGTATTTAGTTTTATGTGCCTCAAGACAAGGAAGAAGAGTGGAAAAGAGACAAGTAAGGAAAAGATAATTCTAAGTTTCACTTGCGTGAAAATTCAAAGACGTAGTAGTTCATGTTGTGCTCAATTCATTCTTTTTTCCGAAAATGACCTTATATGTTGCCTTTCTATGAAGGTACAACTTCCTACAAAACTCCATTCCACACATAGTACATTCCAACTCCTACTAGGATTGGTGTATGGTAGAGGTGTATCCATGTTGGGCATGAAACATAAGGAAGAGAAAAAAAGCAAAAACACGGTACAACACAGTACATATATGATTTTTGACTTACCTAAAACAGCATGGCATGATTGTGGCATTGTGACCGATCACCCTCCTAGTGGGGACATGTCTGTTGGAATGGCTTCATGGGCATCAAGCATGGCATGGGCAAGATACCAAAATGAGAAAAAGGTTGGAAGGCTTTTCTATATCTAGGTTTTGGGCCAGATGGATTCATTGTCTCATCGAATTATGCCCCATGTATGGAGTACAAACTTGCCGGCCTTGTTTCCATGATGCATGGGATAATCATGGACACATGTAAAGAAACTTGTTCATGAGAGTGATTTGATTTCATTCAAAGTTGATGTTTGAAACAGTTTGAGGAATGTTTTTGAATGAAAGAAGTCCATTGAGGCTCATTTCTTTTTTGGCGATTATGGGTTGATGACCTAACAGGTCTCAAATCACCCCTCCCCATGGCTTGAAAATGACAAATTGATGATTGCAAGAGATTAGGGTTGACCGTTTTCTTTTCGAACCATTAAGGAGATCAGGATGGAGAGTTCTAAGCTTTTCATTCTCAACGTGTAGGATTCTAAGAGATCCTATTTGTTCATTGAAGGCCTGATCTTGCCCTTGGAAAAGTAGGATTTGACTTTACAGTGGGCATCAAGGATACAAAGTTCATCAAAGGACTTTCATGCACCAAGTGAAGTGTGTATAGTATTCTCTTGTACACGAGGGTTTTTGTTCAAATTACTCCAAAAGATGCTTTGAAGTGATTTTGGTGATTGCTGTTGGAGTTGTGCTCCTCACCATGGCAAGAGTGACTCCAACAAGGAACACCAAAAAGACAAGCCAAACTGGTTTAGTGGATAATGGTGTCCACCTATAGAGGTAGGGGGCCTGGGTCCAGGTACCAGAAGATGAATTTTTGCCCTGCCTCAAGGGAAGTGGGAAAATAGGTGCCAGGAAGCTAGCTCCACCTCTACAGTTCCTCTTTGAGTTTCTAGAAGTCTAGATGAGGGTCCAGGAAGGTGGCACACCTTCTAGAAGAGGTAGCTTGGTCTACAAGGAATCTAGAGGTGTCCAAGTCTTTTGGATACCTTCCTACCTATTAGAATGAAACCGAGGAGTCTAGGAGGGGGAAGAAACTTCTAGAGGAGGGAAGGGTTGCCTTCCTTGATTGGAAAAGGGACAGCCTACCAAGGGACAATGTAGAAGTCATAAAATCTGCTAGGAAGTTTCAAATCTGGCATGCTTTGGTATTCTAGAAATCTTAGATCAGTGGCTATGAAATGCTACTACTCGTGAGCCTTCATTGAGAGTTCATTCCCATTCAATTGAGGCTAAAACCTATTGCCCCGCTCTTTTACCAGTTTTCTGCCATCCTTGGAACCAGTTGCCTCCATAGTTTCAGTCTCTCCAAAAGCAGTTGGTGGTGTGAACCAGCCATTGCTGGAGACCCTCCAGGGTGCACACTAATCCTGAGGCCAACAAAGGGTTATGGACATAGACCTTTAAGATGTCCAAAGACAGCTTGTGTTCATGCCTCCTAGATCAAGTCATGGCTGCCAACGAGCAAGAGAGCAGCCACACGGTCCTGAAGTTTCATGGGAAAGGCTTTGCCTTACAAATGTGGTAGTTCAAGGTCTTCCTCGACGATAAGGGATTGTTTGAGCTCGTGAAGGGTGATGAGACTGCTTCGGCAGAGACTGCAACGGCTGAGGTGAAGGAGGCATACAAGAAGCAGAACAAAAAGGCGCTGGCGCTCCTTGTGTCCGCGTTATGCCCGCCACAAGTTGGGCACATCTAAGGATGCACCCTAGCGGCAGAAGCATGATTGACACTCTGCTCCATATACCACTCAAGCAACCTCACCAACTCTTCATATTCAAACAGCTCATCACCATACGAGCCAACAAAGATGGCCACGTCATGGATATCATGCAGCAGATTGAGTTACTCGCAGCGGAGTGCGTGGTCACTGCTTAGGAGGTCGACTCCTAGTTGCAAGCTATGATCCTCCTTCTGTCCTTGCCAGACAGTTTGAGTCCCAAGATCACATTCCTTGGTGGTAGGCCTTCCAACAAGCTAAAGTACCCAAAGGTTTGTGCACAATAAGTGGATGCAACGTGGTGGTCAAGAGAGTGTACTGGCATCAAGTTCTGCTTACACAATTCGTCCTCACAATGGAGGCCGAGGTGACAAGTGGAAGGGTGCCAAGCTGGGCACTAAGAAGGAAAACAAGAATGGAGAGTTCTTCAACTACGACAAAGAGGGTCACTTTGCGTGCAACTGCCCCAAGAAGAAGCCAGACAAGTTGCTGCGAGGCGGGAAGAAAGATGTGCAGGCCCTAATGTCGTACAAATCGACGGACATGAAGAGTCCGGGAGTTGTCGTAATTCACTCCGGATCATGCCGCCACACCCAATGTAACAAGGCGGCATTTGTCACCTATGGCGCCTTAGAGAGACGCATGACGGTGGCAAATGGAAAACAGAGGTGCTCGCCGGTGAGGGGAACGTCGGCATTGATTCAATTGTGGACGACAAACCTGTCATGAGCACAATCCACAATGTGCTCCACATGCCCAACTTTGGGGCAAACATGCTCTTCATCAGCCGCCTTACCGACAAGGGACTTGATTTGCTCTTCAAAAAGAAGGAGGCCGTCATCTGCAAGGAGGGAAAAATTGAGGTGATTGCATGCGCCAAGAGGGAGGGCAACTTATACCTGCTATGCACCAAGATCCTCAGCAACAAGGCAAGGTTAAACGCCACCAATCTTGCAATGAAGGATGAAGGAGACATGGACCTATGGCATCGCTGACTTTTCCATTTTTTCCAATCGACAGTGCAGGAGATGGCGAAGAGAGAGGTGGTGCGAGGTCTCCAAATCAGGGGCCTTGATGCAACCAAGGCAACCGTATGCGAGCCATGCGTTGTTGGCAAAGCAACACGACAGCCGTTTGTGGTCAAGGGGATGCGTGCATTGCCAAAATCGGTTGTGGTACACACAGATGTCTGTGGACCACTTGAGAGCTCCATCGGTGGAGCTCGCTACTTCCTCACCTTCATCGATGACCACAGCCGCAAATTGTACCTCTACCTCATGAAGAAGAAGAGTGAAGTTCTCATGTGTATACAAGTGTTTGTGACAGATGTGGAGTGTTGAACGGAGTTGAAGGTGAAGGCGTTCCGGAGTGACAATGGTGGTGAACAAACTTGGATGGACGAAGAGCAAGGGTATTGAGTGGCAGAAAGAAACTCTACACTCCCCGTAACAGAATGGCGTCGTAGAGAGAGCGAATTGCACAATCCTCAACATGGTGCAATGCATGCTGAGTGACGCCGGCCTTGTACAACGGTGTTGAGCGGAGGCGGCACGGACAGCAGCATTCACCATGAATATCATGCCGACCAAACGACTGAAGGACGAGGAGAGCAAGGTGTGGAAGATGGCACAAGAGGTATGGAGCAGGAGGAAGCTGGCAGCGGGTCACCTCTATACGTTTGGTTGCATTGCACATGGAGTGGTGGAGGCACATGAGGGGCAGAGCGAGCTCGATTGACGAATCCGCCGATGTTTTCTTTTTTGGCATGTGAGCGGAAGCAAGGCATGCCGGATTTTTGACCTAAGGATGCAGCTGATTGTGCAGAATCCTGATGTCATGTCTGACAAGAAAAGCTGTTGGACGGACAAGGAGGTAGGTCTATCCAAGAGGGGGGAGTGGATGCCGCTCCTTGAGGGTTAGACAACGGAGAACGTGAATGCGGGTGACGTGTTCATAGTAGCTCCAATCAGAGAGGATCGCCCAAGGGATGGGCGAGCCGCAGACTTTGTTCCGGCTAGTTCATATGAGGAGTCCGAAACACGTTAGCTTGACATGGAGGCGGGGAGTCGACACATGTCTCAAAGGTCTCCAAGAGAGGGGAAGTAGGCACTTGGAGAGGATGGCGCTGAAAGGGAACATCGACAATGTTAGCCGGCTCAATAGCCCTGAGCGAGTAGCCGTGTGTGAAGAAGGACAAAGAGGTACGATGCCGACAAGGGCATTTGGACTAGGTTTGTACAAGCCTTCTTCACGCAGGAGGAGCCTCAATTTGTGAGGGAGGCATTGCAGTAGAAGGATGGGGCTGAGTGGAAAGAATCAATAAAGTTCGAGCTTGCCTTCAACGAGGATAACGGCACTTGGGAGCTGGTTGACCGGCCGGAGGGCGAGAAAGTATTCGGCTCCAAGTGGGTCTTCTCAAAGAAGCTCATGAAGGAGGGGGAGGTGAAGCGGTACAAGGCGTGACTGGTGGCAAAAGGATACATCGAAATGGGTACAATACGAAAGAAAAGTTTGCACCAATGGCCAAGTTTACCTCCATTCGCACTATCCTCTCGGTAGCAGCGGCACGAGATTGCGAGATCCACCAAATGGTCGTCAAAACTACGTTCCTCAATGGCGACGTGGACATGGAAGTCTACATGGAGGTACCAAAGGGGGTGGATGCGCTGCAGGAAAATGTGTGCTGGCTTTGCAAGGCGTTCTGTGGAGTAAAGAAAGCTCCACCCATGTGGTACCTCAAGATGGACAGTTACATGGGTGAGCTTGGCTTCAAGCACTGGGAGGTGGATCACAACATGTACGTGCGTAAGCAGCCAAAGCTCCACCAAATTCTTTTCCTCTATGCGGATGACCTCATCCTTGTGCCTTCGGATGAGGGGGAACTCAAGACCTTAAAGAAACAGATTTTTGATCGGGTCAGGATAATGGATATGGGCAAGCTTGACTACTACGTAGGCATCACCATCAGGAGGGATCGCATAGCACACACTATAAGCCGAACGGTGCCTATGGCACTCATTATGGCTTGAGTCTTCCTTGAATGTGCAATCTGACTGTGGATTTTGAATCTACAGGAAAAACGACGCGACATCAACCCAAGAGTAGGCTCAATCCATCAAGAATTGAGGAATTCACGCCCGGCCAAAGGCGGGATTGGCGGAGGGGAAAACAGGTGACGGGATTTTATCCCCAAGGACCAAGGCTCGACCCTCAAAAGACCCAACAAAGCCGAAGCGCGCCTTGGGGCCCTAATGTTCAATTATACAAGGATCATTGAGTGCCAAAGGCACTTTAGAATGGCACTCTGTTGTGTTGTATCCGGAAAGGGCGCTTCGGGCGGCCGTCATTGCCGCTAGTAATGCTGCCAACAGCAGATTGTTGTGGTTCACGGAAACGGCCATATCTCGGCCGTTACGCCACATAATGATGAGATTATTGGTGCGTTGGAAAGCTGGGAGGATGAGCTACATGATGCTAAGGTAACAACAATCAAACCCAGCCTGTACAGAGTTGCGCACGTCCCGGCCACCCTGGGTTGCCTAGGGTGTGTCATCATGTACATATAGTCTTGTGTGTTGACACTTGAATAACAAGTACAGTTTACTACCACTTTGTCACACGTGTTCCCGTAATCCCCCAACATGATCCTATACTTCTGCAAACCCGGGAAGGTGTGCACCGGCGCACTTCGGTCGCCGTTGTCGCCGGTTGGTGCCTACATCATCCTGTTGAGGCTAGCACACCACGACCGGTTCACATTGGTATCAGAGCCACCCTTGGCTCAGGGGCATAACCATGTACGTGGCAACCTCTCCTGGTAAGCGTAGACCAGCACGCATCTTGTCTCTTTGGCGGATCCGTGTCCAAGGCAAGCCACGTAGTCTGGTGCCAAGGGGGTAGCCGGTGAACCCATTGAGGAAGAAGTTGTACTGGACATAAGATGACTTCATCCTGCATGTTCCCCATGGCCGCGACATTTGACGCGCAAGGCGAAGCAATAGCAGCCGCAGCATTGCGTACCTCAGTCAAGAGCTCGCAAAGCGTCCTGTGACAACACCAATGGCAGTTGCCACTGCAAACGACCTGCGACGGGCGTCACGAGCCCACCCAAGCCGGAGCCGTTCGACCCATCAAGGAAGGATAGGCCAGCTCCGCACGCTTGGATACTCGGACTAGAGTTGTATTTCTCCGCCATCGGCGTGGATACCTCAAGGTACGAGGCTTGCCGGGAATATGCCGTGACTTTATTAAGAGGGGCATCGTTGGATTAGTGGGCTCATGTGATGGGGTCCAATCCACACGGCAGTGGACCATCCATGGTCGCTGGCATTGCGGCCGCGACCGAAATCTCAATTCCATCGGCTCCAACCTGCAAGAGTGGTGATCCTACCCTGAAGTGGCCGACTTCGTGGAAGGAGTTCACGGAGTCGTTTATCAAGCGCTTCACCATGGGCGACGTGAGGAACAATGCACGTGCCAAGCTGTGTCGGCTTTGCCAAATTGGCGGCATTGTTGATGTAGGTTTCGTGAGATCGACGCCAACTGTGGCTTTGACTTCCACGAATTGTACTTCCACTACAACAGCCTCAAGGAAGATGTCCGCGCTATGACGGTGATGCACACCCTTAATGATGACCTGCCGAGGATGATTGCAATAGCAGAGTGGTACGACTCACACGTGCACAAGGCTCATGCCAACAACCACAACTCTTCCAGCGGTGCTGACGGCAAATGGGCCAAGAGCGTCAACATGCCCATGGAGATTAGAGCGTTGCAACAGTGCAAGTGTTGTAATTATGACCAGCCTGGCCACATTGAGCGTGACTGTTGGCATCCTAAGAAGGGCGATGGCAAGGATAAGGGACAAGGGAAGGGGAAGCAAGGCACAAAGGAAGCAGATGGAGCAGCAAACCGCCAGTTGACCGCCCACGCGAACGCCTTGCGGCAATTAAGGGGGTTTCCGAGGTAAAGCCATGGGATTCGGGGTATGAAGAGGAGCGGCTCATTCTTCTCTTAGAGGCATGAGTGAAAGGCGTCAAGGGGAAGGTGAGGAGTCTGTTTGATTGTGGCACAAGCCTCGGTAATTTGAGCATGGAGTGTACTCAATAGTGGGGCCTTGCTCTCACAAGCAAGAAGCAGACTACAAACCGAGTGGATGGCATGATTGAAGTGGGGAACATGGCCCGTCCCCTCTCCATTCATGTTGGTAAGCTTCACATAACAGCCGTATACTGGGTGTGCCCAATGAAGAATTATGATGTTATCCTCGGTAATGACTTCCTCTACAAGTACAACCTTGTCATCAATCTGGAGGCGCGTACTGTCTCAGTCTAGCTCAGAGACAAGGAGTATCCGCTGCCTACGTGGTCCGAGGAAGAGGCTACGGAGGAGGAGACTTGCGGGGAGGAAGCGCCGCAATAGTCAGTGCCTTGCAAAGAGGAATCCACGCCATTGATGCTAAACTTGGTGTAGCTCAAGCGTGCGATTCGAAAAAAGGAGCAGATTTTTCTGGCGTTCGTGCAAGACGTGGAGGACGATTTTGCCAAACCAGAGGATGTGGCATTTGCAGTGGCGCATGGGGCAAGTTGTGAGCAACTGGGGGCAAGTTGTGAGCAGCTGGGGGCCCAAGGCAAGTTTGCCGCGCTGCCCGAGGGGCTTCGGAAGGTGTGTACAGAATCAGAGGACGTGTTCCCCGACACCCTCTTGGCGGGTCTGCCACTGAAGCAGGACAAGGACCATCGCATCAAACTCAAGCCTGGAACGCGCCCGCATGTTCGTGCAATGTACCGCATGAGCGACGCGTAACTGCAGGAGCTTAAGAAGCAGCTAACCAAGGTGACGGAGCAAGGTTTCATGTGCTCGTTCTTGTCTCCTTATGTTGCACATGTCCTTTTTGTGCAGAAGGAGATGGGGGAGATGCGCATGTGCGTGAACTACCGGGCCTTGAATGAGTTGACCATCAAGAATTGGTACCCACTGCCACAAGGCGAGGCGCTCTTTCACCAACCTCGTGTGAATGACAAATACTGACCTCCGTTATGGTTACTACGAGATCGGCATCGTAGCAGATGATATGGAAAAGACGGCCTTCCGCACTTGTTACGGTCACCAAGAGTTCCAAGTGATGCCTTCCGGGTTGATCAATGCACTGGCCACCTTCATGGCAGTGATGAACAACATCTTCAAGCCGTATTTGGATGACTTTGTGGTGGTTTACCTCCACGACATCTTGGTGGATAGCAGGAAGGCAGAGGAGCATGAGCATGTGAAGAAAGGCCTCGAGATTTTGAGAAAGGACAAACATTTTGAAAAGCTCTCTAAATGTGAGTGTGTGGTGGGAAAGGTTGAACTCCTTGGACACATCATCGGCGATAGACAGATTGCGATGAACCGACGCAAAATGTCGGCCGTGCAAGAGCAGACAAATTTGCGTAATGTGCATGATGTGCAAGTGTTCCTTGGTTTTGCCAACTACTACGCGGGAGTGTCAGCGCCACTCTCCAATCTCACTCGTAAGGATCGCGAGTGGAGTTGTTAAGTTAGTGAACAAGAAGCCTTTGAGTATCTTAAAAGGGCTCTGACCTCCGCACCGACCTTGCACTTGGTCGATAGCGTCCGTGAGTTTGAAATGGCGACGGATGCATCCGACCTGGCCATTGGTGGGATCTTGTTTCAGGATTTTGGAAACGGGTCGCAGCCGGTCGCCTACTACTCGCGCAAGTTGCGCGAGGCAGATGTGAACTATGCCACCCATGACGAGGAGGTGCTCCCCGTGGTCGCAGCATTCAAGAACTAGAAGCGTTACCTCAAGGCACGGAAGAGCACGGTCTACACCGACCACCACGTGTTGAAGTACTTCAAGACGCAGCTAAACCTGAGTCGCCGGCAAGCGCGTTGGGTGGAGTACCTCGAGTAGCACTTCGACTACGAGATCGTGTACTGGCTAGGTCGCATCAACCCAGCCAACTCACTCTCACGGCGACCGGATCTGATGATGCAAGTCGTTTCTCACACCATCCACGAGGATGCTTTCCTTGTGAAGCTCTTCAAGGAGGGATATGAGGCGCATGGGGAGTACGACGCTCGGAGATTTTTCTTTGAGGCGTCGTATCGGCAACGGCGCGGCACGTAGCAGGTGGTGGTTTGCACAGTGCCGACGCTTCGGCAGCTGATTTCGGAGTGCCATGACGGTGGCTCGAGTGACCACTTCTTCGCCAACAAGACATTGAAGATGGTGGCTTGCTTCTTTTGGTGGCCCACCATGTGGACGGAGGTGGCTCAATTCTACCGGAGTTGTGACGTGTGCCAACGCCACAAGGCACAGAGGACGAAGACCCCGGGTCTCCTCCAACCATTGCCCATCCTGAGCAGCCATGGCAAGACATCTCCATGGACTTCATCACGGGCTTGCCCGAGACAGCTACAAGTCACTATGCGGTGTTGGTGGTGATGGATCGCTTTAGCAAGATGTCGCACTTCATGACGACGCGTGATACGGTGAGCGGAGAAGGCATAGCTCGGCTGTTCCTTGAGTACGTGGTACCCATCCATGGTCCGCCGCGGTCCATTGTGAGCAAATGTGACCCGCGCTTTACAAGCAAGTTCTGGCAAGACCTCATGGAGTGGTATCGTAGCAAGGTGCAGCTGTTGACAAGTTTTCATCTCCAAACTGATGGACAAACGGAGAGGACGAACCAGACGCTGGAGCAACTCCTCCGTACAGTGGGTGATCTGGACAAGACGGCATGGGACCAGCAGCTGCTGGTCGCTGAACTGGCGTACAACTCTGCCACGTCCGCCTCCACGAGCAAGGCGCCATTTGAGGTGGTGAACGGGACGATGCTCGCCACTCCCCTCAGTTTGCACATCGCAAGCAACCTGCCTGTGGCAGATTCTACCGCACGTGACTTCACGTAGATTTTGGCTGTGATTCCATATGCATTGGCGAAGGCGCAAGAGCAGCAGGAAGTGTAAGTGGACGGTCGATGTTCAGACGTAATGCTCAAAGTAGGTGATCATGTGCTTCTCAACAGCTGGCATGTCATGCTTCACGGGGTCCGATCGGAGAAGTTGAAACCCCTGTGGCTTGGTCCGTTCAAGATGCTCAGAATGCGGACACCCGTGGTGGCGCATTTGGCTCTTCCGCCTTCCATGCTAGTCCATGACGTGTTTCAAATCTCCAAACTCAAGCTCTACCATGATCCGGCCGGGCATTTTTCGGGCCGCAGTTATGAGCCTCCCCCGCCAGTGGTCATCAAGGGCGAGCAAGAGTTTGAGATGGAGGCCATCCTCGACCACCATCGCTGTGGCCGTGGATGGGAGTAGCTTGTCAAGTGGAAGGGCTACAACGCAGCCCAAAACTCATGGGAGCCTACCCGCAACTTCAGAATTGGCGGGTTGAATGCCATCCTCCGCGAGTATCAAGAGCGAACCGGGACGGCTCGCTCCTAAAGGGGGGGGGGGTAGTGTAAGCCGGACAGTGCCTACGGTACCAGTTACGGCTTTAGGCTTCATTGCATGTGCAATTCAAGTATGGATTTGGAATATGCAGGAGAAACTGTGGGAGATTGACCCAAGAACGGGGTCAATCCATCAAGAATTGAGGAAGTTACGCCCGGCCAAAGGTTGGACCCCGATGGAAAAAACAGGTGACATGAATTCATTCCCAAGGACGAAGGCTCGACCCTCGGAAAACCCAACAAAGCCTAAGCGCGCCTTGGGAACCGGATAGTCATTGAGTCAAGGATCATTGAGGGCTGAGGGCACTTTAGAATGGCGCTCCGGTGTGTAGTAAATAGAAAGGGCACTTCGGGCGGCCATCACCGCCGCTAGTGGTTCTTACAAGCAGCAGATTCCCGTAGTTCATGGAAACGGCCATATCTCGGCCATTCCTCCATGGAATGATGCAACTCTTGATGCGTTGGAAATCTGGGAAAAATGAGCTACATGATGCTAGCACTCATCTCCAGCCTGTACTGAGTTGCACACGGCTCATCGACCCCGGGTCGTGTAGGATTTATCATCATGTACACATAGTCTTGTATGTTGACACTTGAATAACAAGTACATTTCACTACTACTTTGCCACACGTATTCCTGTGCTCCCCCAAGACATTCCTACGCTTCCACAATCCAGGGAAGATGCGTACCGGCCTCCCTTCGGTTGCCGTTGCCGCCGGTTGGTGCCTACACCATCCGGTTGAGGCTAGCACATTACGCCCGGTTCACACGCACACTGGAGACAGGTCAAGAAAAATGTGCAGGAAGCTCTCCGCCGCTACAATATGGAGGAGTGCAACCCCATTGGCATGCCTATGACAGTGACATGTGAGCTGGAGTGGAGCATGGGCCTGAGAACGAAGAACGAGAAGCAGGAGATGGCTGGAGTACCGTACCAGTCCGTAACTGGCAGCATAGTGTATGCCATGGTGGTAAAGTGGCCTGATCTTGCCTTTGCCGAGGGACAAGTGAGCCGCTATGTTGCTGATCTGGGGCTTCTACATTTACAAGCAGTCAACAATATCCTCCGCTACTTGAAGGTGACAACACAGTCGCGACTTATGTTTGGAGGGGGAGCTCGGACTGACTCCCTTGAGTTGGTTGGCTACTCTGATGCTGACGCAACAGGTGATGTTGATAACCGGAAGTCAACATCGGGCTATGCTTTTGTGCTTGGTGGTGTAACAGTGTCTTGGACAAGCCGGAAGCAGGACAAGGTGGCGCTGTCCAACAGTGAGATGGACTATATTGCGCTTGTAGGAGCCGCAAAAGAGGCACTGCGGTTGCGGCGGTTGCTGAAGGAGCTTGGGCTTCCACAAATGAAGCCAAAAGTGCTACATGTTGACAATGTAAGTGCCATCAACCTAAAAAATAACCCCGTGCTACATCGGAGGACCAAGCACAAAGAGATCAAGTTGTTGTCATTAGTGACGTTCCTATGGACCTGTACAATTAACTATGACCGCTCGCTCGTGTCCATGCCCGTACAGATCCCCGATGCGGACCTAGGTGGCACCCGTGCATTGTCTGGTGGTGGACTTCCAGCTTGGAGCTAACCGGCGATCATTCCAGAGTCCTCGACACTGTCTGGTCAACAACTGTCTTTTGTAGTTGTTTTTACAGCACGCAGGACTGTATCGCTGGACTCGCCGTGGGCCCGACTTGCATGTTTTGCATTGTGTGTCCAGAATTTGATACTAGATGCATGCATGTGACCAGTCGTAGCATCTATCTTGTGATTCTGCACATCTAGGTTCTGACGGCATAGCGTTTTGACTTGTGTATGCAGAGTTATGGCCAAAACAGTGATTTTGGGCCGGTTTTAGGACAGATCTTGTACTGCCGCATGCGACACCCACAGTGCGCTGCGGCAGGTACTTACGCCATGGACATCTCATTTTCATCTCTCTCTGCAAATTCTATTGAAGCATTATGACACTGTGCTTTGTGTCTCCTAGCCAGACCCTTGCCGTTGTGTGTACGCCATGTGACTTTCGTCACAGTCTGACAAGGCACTGACGCCTAGTCAGTGGCTAGGTCGCTAGGAAGCTTCCACGCATCTTCACATGGTATCAGAGAGACGAGACAGTTCTCACCGAGCTGCGTAGAAGAGAAACATCAGAGCAATAGCAGTGAGCATCACCGTTGCTGCCGATTCACCGGGACCTGTCGGGACAGTCACCCGACTGTCGTCGACGTCACCCACAGTCTACACGTTTGAGTGCAGCAGCAACAGCCGCTAGGAGCAGCAGGCGACAACTGGGACAGACGGCAGCCACTAGCACTTGCCGGCATTGGCGCTAGCACCAGCGGCAGCAGGCCACAGTCGTAGTGGGCGGCGGCGGGTAGCAGCAGTAGTAGCGTACGGCAGCAACAGCGTGCGGCAGCAGCAACACACAGTAGTAGTAGCGCAGAGCAAGAGAAGTGCGCACCAGCACTATGCAACAGTAGCACGCAGCAGCCGCAGCAGGCAGCGGCGGGTAGCAGCAGTAGCAAAAAACAACAGCATAGCAGCAGCAAGTAGTAGCACCACTGCGCAGCAACGGTAGCGCGCAGCAAGAGCAGTGCTCAACGGCACCGCAGCACAGCCGCAGCAACGCCTCAGTACAGCACCAGTGCGCAGGTACTACCACGGTTGCACACGCAGTTGCGCTGCCACTGTTGTGAGCCCTAGCAAAGCAGAAGCCAAGCAGAAGCTGTTGCGCAACTTCTGCCCGGCTGTCGTGGAGCAGCCGTCCAACAATCAGGAGAGCTATGAAAAATAGATAAATCTGTGCTGACATCAACATTTTATTTGCTGACATCATGAGGTCCGTGCTCACATCAGCATACCCTTGCTGACATCAACACTTGCCTTAGTCAAACTTTGGGATAGGGAAGTCAAAAGTTGCCAGCGTTTCAACCTTTGGAGAACCACTAACGGTTGTGCATTCCGACCGGTTTGACATCCCGGTCCATACAGAGCGGTCACATGGCCCAGATCGGTGACAAGGACAAAGGACCACAAGTTCCCTCTTCCTCCTCCTCAAGGGTCATGAGCCCATGCTCGCACGCTATTGAGGACCTACGGATTCAGCAGGATGAGATGCATCGCCTGTAGTAGCAGTAGACCGACGCCATCCGCACGCTCACTGATCTTCTTCATGGTCATTCCACGGCCCAACAACAGACTTACGAGGGAGTCGGCGGTGCCACACCTTCCACACAGCAATCAGCATCTACATCGAGGATAGCGGCAGGACAGGACCCGCCACATCTTGATCCTTTGGATGAGGACATTCACATGCCAAGTATGGAGGATGACACTCCCAAGGAGGAGATTCGAGTACTTCAGGAACGTCTCTGCCAGTTGCAGACGTGGTCTGGTTCCCTTTGCTTGGAGATCTGATCCTCGCTTGATCTGTACCTCGGCAACTTTCCCCGCCCCGATGTCTTCCCCATCCCTCATCCTTCCCAGCCTGTGGTTGCTCTCCCTACAAAGCGGCAACCAAAGGACTTCAAGACAACGCCTCCAACATATGTTAGCGAGGACAGCTTCAAATGCTCGGAGACCCTCTTCCAGGTTTGGGCCACTTCGGAGGGGGTATGGCCCTGATATCATTGGCCTTACCAGGTTACGGACCACGCTCAGGTGCTGACAGCGGCTCGGGCGATGCGCGGACTCCTTTATGCCATGCCGCGCGGAACTGTCGTCGACTTTTGTCCTTTCGTCGGAGAGGTCCGCACAAGCGCGAGTGCTGATCCACGTTGGGGCTGGGACCTAGCATTGTCCCTGCTCACTATAGAGACACACGCCACCCGCGCGGCTCACATTCGCACCTTTTGCTCCCTTCGTCAGGGATTTTCCAAGCCCGCAGCTGATTACTGGCGATATCCCATGCGCATCTACACGCGCCTTGGGACCTTAGGAGGCACACAACTGTCGGCACTTCACAGGGTCATGATTGGATCTGGTCTTGAGCACGCCGACATCTTCTAGTGGTGCAACGACGCCGTGCTTGAGCCCTTCTGCACCTCCCTTCAGCTTCTTCCTTGGGCACATTATCGTGTTCTCCAGGTGACTTCCGCATGTGAGGCAGTCGTGGCCCATCAAGAGAGTCCTCTTGCTGTAGTGGTCATCGCGTGCCACGGATGCCCCTCCTACACTCCATTTCTTCGTCCTCTGGCACATCCTCCTCTTCTCCCTCCACCCAGGGCACCCCGACTTAGGTGTAGGGTATGACAGTAGCGGCATAGGGGAGGAAGAGAACATAGGAAGGCGTGTTTGGGGCTAGCAGGAGTTGCAGCCGCAGCAGTCCTCACACGGTAACAGTGGATGTACTTTTCACTGCTACAATTGTGGCAGCGCTCATCGTTACACTGAGTGCCAGTAGCCGCTCCACTAGGCGCGGATCACTCGTGGTCTACATTTTGCTCACGCGCAATGATCTACGCTGAGCAACACAGCCACTGGTCACTCGGCGACCACACCGTAGCAACTTTCACTTCCCCACCAACGAGCAATGGCGGCCCGAACCCACTTGATTGCATCATTGCCGAGCTCTATTAGCTTCTGGGACTTTGCTCTCACGGAGGTACGAGTGTGTCGTCACAACCGGGTGGTTAACAGACTGTTTGTTTGTCTGTTCTCGTAGCTCACGATGCCTTTTGTAGGGGGTTACAAGCATCATGTGATGATGATGGACCTGACAATACCGATTAGATTCATGAGTCTCACCTTTGTGTCCTTCGTCGTTCTTCCTAACCTGTTGCTCAGCGCCCGTCTGAAGCGGAGTGTTCTATTGCTCGTTTCACAGTGACTTCCTATGGTCGTGATCCTAGTGGCACTTGGATCATTGATTCTGGTGCCACTCACCACATGACCTGTCGTCATAGTGAGTTCGTTGTCCTCAGTCATGTGTCGTCTGTTTGTTCAGTCGGCATAGGCTTTGGTCAGTCACTGCCGGTCTAGGGTGTTGGATCGTGTGCTTTGATGGTCCGTCTGGCCACTTGCATCTTTTCAAGGTGCTTTTTGTGCCTGATCTTGAGCTCAACTTTCTTTCTGTGCTTGCTTGCACACTGATGGGACTCTCTGTGGAGCATACTCTAGATTCCGCAAGCGTGACAGCTCTTGCTACTTGTACTGTTGTTCTTCGTGCCTCCGTTGTGGATGATTTGTACCATGTCCCTCGGATCTCTTCTTCTCCTTGCTCCCCTACTCCTTCTGATTGTATGTTTGTCACTGGTGTTCTGAGTGCTGAGCACCGGCGACTGCTACATCGTTGCCTGTGTCATGTGGACTTTGACACTATGTCGAAGCTCATTTGGACACAGCGTGCTCTCGGTCTTAACGTGACTTCTTTCAAGAAGCCGCCCAAGACCGATTGTCTGTTCTACGCTCAGGGTAAGATGCATCGTTACACCTATTGTGACTCCCGTTCTCGAGCCCTTCGCCCTTTAAGTTGGTTCACTCCGATCTTCTCGGTCCTTTTCCTATCAAGTCTTTGTCCGATTGAGGCCAATACGTCGTGACTCTGACTGATGACTTCACCCGGATATGGTGGGTGTACAGCCTACGCCAGAAGAGTGACGCTGCTCTTACGGTTCACCTCTGGCTAGTGATGGCCAAGCGTCAGTCCCGCTACAGGCTACATACCTTCCGCTCGGATCGCGTCGGCAAGGTTTTTGGTGAGATGGACAGTTTCTTTGTCGAGCGCAGGATTTCTCACCAGGTTTCCGCTTTCGCTACTCCTCAGCAGAATAGTGTTCCTGAGCGCTGGAACCGTACCATGGAGGATGCGGTTTGTGCTATGTGGTTTGAGTGCGGTCTCTCAAAGTCAATCGACTTTGAAGGATTTTCCTACATGACGTGGGTATGGAACCACCTCCCGTACAGTCTCCTTTTGAGCCACGATGCACTTTACGAGCTCTGGTTTGGCCACCGTGCCGATCTGCGTCTTGCTCGTGTCTGGGGTTCC
>SZWC01019338.1:33211-53281 GCA_023375785.1 Penium margaritaceum | reverse complement strand
TCCCGCCATAGCCGCGGCCCTTCGTTGCGTCGACTGTCTCCCTCTTTCACCCTCGCTCTCACTCACTCTTGCGTCTAGCCTTGAGGGTATGACGCCCCCTCTCGGTTCCTCTCAAACCGGATTCGCCAAAGGCTCCACGTGACCGCCATCCCCTCCCTGGTCCACCAAGACAAAACCCGGACAGACCAAGAGGCCATACGGTATGCCATCCATTCTTTCTAATCCAACCTATACCAAGAGAAGCCTCACATTCTCGAGTCCCATCCTTTCTTTCGTGTCCCTTGTATGACTGTCCCGCCACACTTCGCCCGCGAACTCACAAAACCTTTCATTTTCCAGGAAGTTACGAAAGTCTTGTACCCCCTCCCCCGCGCCAAATGCCCAGAACCGGACGGACTTCCTGCTGAACTCTATGAATCTTACTCAACCCGCCTAATCCCGCACCTCATGGCATTGATTACCAAGGTCTCTTTAACCCAACCAGCCCACTTGTACGCAGATAACAACTTAACGGCCTCCATTGTAGCGCCAGTGTGCCACGTGGCTTGGACTGGACCTGGCCTGTGGGGCGACGGATGGGATGAGTTGAGGGTCGGAGACCCTCAACTACCGCGGTTTTGGCCCAGTGGGCCAAGCTTCCCGTCCGTTCGTTACATTTGGTATCAGAGCGCCGGGGTTCAATACCCATGGTGGACACCGTGGGCGGGTCCATTCCTGTGTGGGAGGAATGTAGCGCCAGTGTGCCACGTGGCTTGGACTGGACCTGGCCTGTGGGGCGACGGATGGGATGAGTTGAGGGTCGGAGACCCTCAACTACCGCGGTTTTGGCCCAGTGGGCCAAGCTTCCCGTCCGTTCGTTACATCCATAACCACGCTCATTTTTAAAAAAGGAGACAATCAAGACATTGCCAACTACCGTCCAATATCCCTTTTGAACACTGAATGTAGGATTCTGGCCGAGCTACTAGCTAACCGCTTACCCACCATCCTCCTCACAATTATACACCCAGACCAAACGGGGCTCATTCGAGGAAGCTCCATTGAAACCACCATATCATAAATCCTAGATTTCCACCACTGGGCAGTTAACACTAACCCCCAAGCTTGAAAAATCTTTGTCGACTTCGCCAAAGCATACGACTCCCTAAATCGATCCTTTCTTTTCCAAGCCCTCCGGCACATGGGCTTTCCTCCACTTTTTGTTACTTGGGTTGAAGCACTTCACAAATCCTCTACAACACGTGTCCTCGTGAATGGCTTCTTAAATGAAAATATTTCTATCAAGTCGGGGGTACAACAGGGCTAGCCCCTAGCCCCATACCTTTTCATATGCGGAATGGAATTCATCGCGAACACAATCCGCAATGAACTCCAGGGAGTACGTATGATCGAACATCTCATAAAAACCTTCGCATGGCGGTGTGCAGACGACGCCACCATTTTTGTTAACAACGTTAAGGAAGCTAACATGGCTATGTCCCTTCTCCAACGTTGCGTAGAAGTTACAGGACTCCAGGTTAACCAGCAAAAGTCTCGCTTTTCCTCTTTCTCTGTCCTACCGACATCAGACCTTTCCCCTGCGCTCCCTGTCCTAGGCCCCAATGAAACAGAACGAGTTCTTGGGATTTTTTTCTTGCCCACATATGACCCAAAGCATACTTGAGACCCTTTTATGATGACATTAAAAAAAGGAATACAACAATGGAAAAACATCTACCCTACGATTGAAACCAAAGTGTCGCTCGCGAACGCATACCTCCAACCAAAATATCTTTATCACGCTGACGCGGTCCCTCCCCCTACCCACATCAAGAGACTGCTTCCCCATTTTATCTCGGCCTTCCTTTCTTCCCACTACTCCCATAAACAGAACGCGTCCACATCCCTTCAACTAATTCCATTAGCAGGGGCCACCGCTGAAACGCGAGACGGGGGTCTTGGTCTAGCCCACCCTATTTGCAAAATCAACGCACTCCACGCAAAGTGGGTTTACTCCCTCCTCACCCCAACCCTGTGCCCATGGAAAAATCTTGCTATTACATCCCAAAATTTTCCCTACCACGATCACTTCTTCACCCTCTCCCACATCTCGACCTCTATCCAATTACACCTGTCACAACGATGCCACGAATACATTCAAGCCTTCCTCCAAACCAAACCCGAAATCCTTCCACACCTCATGTGTCAAGATGACCTTTTAGCAGAACCACTCGCCTTAAACATATGGCTTTGTCGGTCGTCCAATGCTCCCTTCGGCATGCGTCCATCAGAAGCCTTCCTCTTACACCAACAACTTCAAACCAGCCATGTTTGCACAACTACATCCTGTCTCTCGTATCGTAAGCGCACAAACATAAAGCTCTCTTCCATTGGATATACCCCATCCCAGATTCGTCTCCTCAACAAGATCTCTCGTTCAATCCCGCAAGAGTGGCACTGTATCCTCACCTCCCCCCCCTCTCGCAGCTACCCAACTCACCTCTCTCACCAATTTCTTCGTACAAAGAGGCACCTTTCAAACACAACCTACTGAAGTCTTCTCCCCTTTTGAAACACATCATGCCTACTTTGTATGCAGGGCTTTCTCCGTTCACCCCAAAACCAACCTCCTTTCCCCGCACACGAGGTTGCTACGAGTCCACCTCCCTCTTCAGGCGGCTATACTGAAATTCGTGCAAGAAAATATCCTCATTTCCTACGCAGGCTCACCACGACTCCCCTTCCACCGATTGACTCTGCACAACCCGCGTTCATCTACAAAACACATTTTCACCTCATTTTCCCCGCCGAGATAAACGGTTACCCCACTCAGAAAGTGGATGCTGCATAGAACCGAGAATCTAAACTGGAAAGCAATCCTACCAAACGCAAACCATTTTACACTGTCCCCCAAAGCCCGCGACGTCCTCACACGCATCCTTTTACGCTCCATTCAAGTAAGACGACACTACCACTTTTTATCCAACTCGAGAAACTGCCCTCGTTGTAACCAAGAAGAAATGACTACCCATTGTTTCATTAAATGTCCTCGCATATTCTATGGTCAATAAGTCTTATCATGGATCATTCAAAGGTATTTCTATGGCTCCTTTCTTCAAAACATCGCTCTCCTTTTTCACGTGCCAAAAAACAAAAAAATGTCGCTCCTTATGGGCCCTTATCCTCGGAACTCTTCTCTACCAATTTTGGCTTCACCGGTGTAAAGCAATCCCCCATCCAACTGTCCTTGTTCAACCATGTTTTCAGGCACTCATTGAATCAATCCCGTCGCAAGCTATTGTCTATCTCCTGTCCTATCCCTCTGAGCGAAGGCAGCAAGTTGTCTCGTCACTAACTAGTCCTGGTTTATTGAGGTGGGACTTAGATGAAAATGCTTCCTACTAACTAACAGAGTAATACAACAAATCCAAAGACTCCAAATTTAAATGAGCTCACCACCTGGTGTCTTCCCACCGATCTTTATCCCGTCGTCGAGAGTGTTACGACATTCTCACTAGGGGTGGTTTTAGTGAGTGCGACTCCCACATAACCCTTCAAGATATGTCCCTTGGCGTGATTTTTGCCCACGTGGAACAACAACTTGAATGTAAATTTCCCGCCGAAAGGTGCAGGTGTAGGTTTCCACCCCTATGGCGCAAGCCAAAAAAAAATCTCACTCACTCTTGCTCCCACTCTCGCTCTTTGGCTCGCATACTCGCTCTCACACAGTTGCTCACAACTCCACTCTATTAATGGATTACATAGTAATCTATTACAATTGGTTTGTGGAAAAAAAAATGCTGCAAGAAAATCGTGACTGGTGGATCGGTCATTTTTCTGACGGGTCCACCAATGACAAAGCGAAGATCTCGATGGATGTCAGAATTGGATAGCCGGACTACAAATCCTGACATCAAATGTGACATTAAAAAATCCGCCAAGCAACACCAATCAAGAAGACACGGACATTACGGTTGGGTCAAATGCTACGTTCAATTGGAGATTGGACCCAACCGTGCGAGACTAGCCAAAGACGTGATCTCGACTGAAAATACGAAGTACATCCATATGTGATTGTGGTCATTCCATGCAAAAATCTTAAACATGGGAAACTTTTACACTTTTACTGTAATACATGAAATTTTGAGTATACATCCCACATTTTCTACATCGAAACCTATATGATTGGCCAAAACTGTTAGGGGATGCCAGTACAAACCTCCATAATTGGAAAAAGTTGTGGAATTTCTTCCTGATGTGGTAAAAAAAATAATAAAGTTGATCGGGCTATCCCACGAGATAAAAATGTATATTCTTTTTCTCAGTTACTATGTAATCCAATGCACGCTTTGCGTGCAACACCCGAATCTTCTTTTGCATTACACATTAACCATATTACATTCCGTACCGGGACCGGTGGATGCAAGAAAAATTGTGATTGGTCGCCCACAATTAGGCAACCCTTTTTCAAGATTTAATGTTGTTTTCGCTCTTTGCATCGCTCCTCACAATTTGAGCCTTGCGAGGCATCGGACAGAAAAGGTTGTTTGTCCTTGTCCAAACACGGGTCCTTCGAGAAAGAAGGAACCAGAGAGAACGGCATCGGACAAGCAAAGCAATTCAACTAGATAACAGACAATTCTTTTTGTGTAACGAAATAGACAAGAAGCTTGGACAATCTTCCCGCCGAGTCAAGACAGTTGTTTGGCTAGACTAAGCAAACAACTGTTCCTGAGTACGAAATGTTAGGAGAAAAAAAGAATGTGCGGTAGATTAATGCAAAATAAAAACAGAATAGTTATTAAATCATACAGATACCCCATATTTTGATTTTGTTATCATCCAAAAAGCACACATTTTCCTTTTTTCCTAGAAAACGTTCATGATAACCCAACATTGCACAAGATCACATTAACTAATATGAAGTTTTCTCTAAAAAACTAGCCATGTTTTTTGACCTCCATCATTGAAGGAAACTAATACAAAACATACATCGTGGAATTCTTTGAAGTACGTAGAAGATCATTGAATTCATTTTCATTTTGTGAGGTATTAATGTGGTTCTTGTACTGTTCCAAAAGTTTTTTTTTTCTTTCTAAGTTTACGAGATTATTCTCTTCAGGTCCATTTTGAGGCCGCATGAAAGATCCTTTTATGTCGTTACTGTGTAAGCCTATGAACGATTTGCGTGCAACATACGGCTCTTTTTTTCTCGGCATATGCCATAAAGGTGGAAACCTACACCTACATCTCTCGGTGGGAACTTTACAGACAAGCTGTCGTTCCACGTGGGGTAAATCCACGACTGGGGAGGTACCCAAAAAGAGGCTCTCAAGGGTTGTGGGAGTCGCAACCATTAAAAGCACCCCTATTGAAAGTGTCGTAGCACTTTCTGGAGCCTGGGGAGAGGTAGGGTTGAAGGATGCAATAAAGGGAGAACCTACCTCATGATGCTAGAGTAAAGATCTTATTGAAAACATTCTATGAGAGAGAGAAGGAGATAGAGCCAGGGTCCCCGATTAGAATTCCATAAGCTTTTACAGAGGAGAGGATCTTTTGTTTATGTTGCGGAGACTGAAGGAGGAGGAAAATCAAGGCTTGGAGTGGGATGTTGTCCGAAAGGGGGTGGTGGTATGGACGAAGGGGAAGGTTTGAGTGTGAGATGGCCTCACAACGGTGGAGCCATAATTGTTGCAGATAGGTCCCTAGAAAAAGTGCCCACAAAGTACGCTTGTGCTTGGAATTAGGCAAGAAGAAAAGGATCTCTTGGCTGGTGGACAGTTGACAAAAGAAGTAATGTTGGGAAATCTGTTTAAGAAGTGTACCTCTTGAAATGCAGGGACAATCAAAGATGCAGTGAAGGATTGTTTCTTTTTTATTGCAATGGGGAAAGTTTTCGGAATTAGGAAGGAAGTGGTAGCGCCTCTGTACTTGAATGGAGCGTAAGAGGATTCGTATCAGAATGTCTCTAGCTTTCGGGTGTAGCATTCTGTTATGGAAGATGGACAAGATAGCCCGCCATTTTGGGGGGTGAGAGAAGGTTTTGGACCACTTTGATATCAAGTGAACAAGGTTATTGGAGTATGGGAAGGTATTGAGGAGGTTCTAGGTAGATGAGGGACGTTGGCAGATGGAAGAAAAGCGGTGGGCTGGAAAGAGAGGGGAGCCTGCATGGATGATATAGGTGTTGTCCTTGACAGTCGTGGGTACAACTGAGGAGACGTGTAGGTGAACACTCGAGAGTCGTGGGTGGGGAGAAAGGCGGTGGGTATCATTGTCCACCGCAAGTTGAGTAACATTGTAAAGACCCGGCACAGAAAAAAGGTTCGGTGAACTTCTATTGGGGAATAGAGTACTGGTGGGGGGGGTATTGGGCTGTCCCTCTAAAGATGAGAAATCCGGAGAGGTGGCTTAGGTAGCTGGAGGAGGGTGGGGTGGATAAGACCATTTTCCATTCGGGAGGGAGACAACGAGATTTTGTTGAGGAGGCAAGTTTGGGCTGGATTATAGCCCAAGGAGGCAAGTTTTGCATTTGTATGGTTGCGGTATGCATGCTCCGGGGTAGAGGTACATAAATGTTGGAGTCTGAGGCGTTGCTAGATAAGAAACGTTTCCGCCGGGTGGACAATGAAGGGTTTTTGTGATGGGTGACGTATCCATCTATTGAGGACAAGGGGTGCTGCCATGAGATCATCATGGCAGATAAGTGGTGGCAGGAGTTTTGTGATAAAGAAGGCTTGGGAGAAATGGATCCATCAGTCTGAGATGTTTTGTCGCAGATCCGGTGGCAAGTGTAAGGGCGTGAAAAAATGTCCTTCGTAGGGAACGTTTTGGATGGCAATGGTGAGGAGCTTCCACGAGGAAAGCGGTGGAGTGAGGAGCATAGATACCCACTTGGCACGGAGCGCATTGATTTTATGTAGAGGGTGGATTAAACCAAGGCCTCCATGTTTGGGTTTTGTAGTAGCGACCGGAAGGGGGATGAGTTTGAGGGAGGTGGTTGTATCGTGTTCATGCGAGTGGTGGGATGAGAGGAGGAGGTGAGAATGTGTGGAAGGAGTTTTTTGATACCCCACTCTCGATTCCGTCCTGATATGGATAAAGGGAGTATTCGTGTACTTCTGAAATTTGGAATCTTTTTAGGAATCCGATTCGGGTTCCATGGTGGTGCATGTCACAATGTTCATGCATGGAGTGTGTAATTGCATTTCCGATCAAAGAAGCACAATGGAGGAAATTCGTTTGATTTAACCTACAATGCTAAAGTACAAAAACAATGTCAGCTCCTGTCACCGGTGTTCGCACCGCTGGCGAGTCAAGATTTCATGTGATTGTCAAAATACATTTCTGTCGAGCCACTGTTCAAGTGTAACGTCAAAACAAGGGAATGATGCTCGTGATTATGGACTTTCGAGACAATTTTATGGCCGTGGTGTATTGCTTCACGCAAATCACCCCCACCACATATATTGCATCTGAATGTTGTCATGCCGAATGGAGCGTAGATGGTGAACTGGTAGAAGTTGCAACGCAAGCCACGATTTATGATTTGGGACACTTGAGCAATTCATTTTTAGCGGTAAGTGTACTTTGATTGCAAGTGTCGAAATGATCTAAGATATGTATACAAGTGTCAAGTTACGAATGAGACGTAGTGGGGGTTGTTGGCTCCATCGTCGAGCGACGCGTGTGGAGTCGCATCGTGAGTGGTTGGATTCGAGAAGCTCCACCGAGAAGTCAGGGGGCTTCCAGGATCGACGGTGAAGATGCGAGATGCATATGTACAAATTGAGATGTGGCTCGATACAATAAGAAGTCAACCGAAAGGTCATGACACTTCTGTCGTAGATTCCCGAAAGTGGTCGAAGTTGTGAGAAAGTTTGGGAAGGTTCATCGGAGGGCGAGGCCAGTTGGCCAAATTTCCCTTGACCATCAGAGTGGAAATCGGGGTCTCGATGCATGGTCGGTTGTTTGTATAGTGATAGAAATGCCCACTAGGAAGGATTAGGGAATTATGTACGTTTGGCATGTAACACTTTCCCCCCTTTTAGCTGCGACATCTCGGCATGCGTGTAGATGTGGTCCGTTGACAACAGTTATATCCGTCGATTAAGTGATTGACATCATGGAGGTTGTTGTAGGGTTCCCAGGTGTTATGCGCGACATCGTAGCCATACCAATTGACAAGATATGCTGTTTTTTCTGCCCCGTCATCGATGGCCGAGGATGTCCTCGATGGCGTACATTGTGTCTTTGTCTACTTGTATAGGTAGAGGGGGAAGGGCATCCCTGCCGGGGAGGTTCTCTCCGGGGTCTCGGTAGTGCTTAAGTCTACTGACATGAAACACCGGATGAACGTGCATACTGTTGGGGAGTTTGAGTCGTGCTACCGAGGGGATTTCCATGTGCTTAACATCAAATGGTCCCAACCATCGGGATTCAAGCTTTGAACAGCCGGCTCCGTGAAGTTTGATGTTGGCCGAGCTGAGAAGGAATTTGTCGGCAGCAGCAAAAACTTCATCGCTGCAATGTCCATCGGCTGCTCGTTTCATCCCCACTTGCGTCTTTGTGAGCGTTTGTCGTGTTTCATCCCAAATAGTGGAGAAGTCGCAGTGTTGGACGTCAACTGCAATATTGCTCTGACTTTATAGTCCTGCTGGTGTGGTAGGAAGTTTGCCATACACCACTTAAGACAGAGTTTTCCCGTTGTAGTGGAGATCGCCGAATTGTATGTGATTTTTGTGTCGGGAGTTTTGTGCCCAATCCACCCCATGAGGTTCGCATAGTGTTAGGAGAAGTTACTTGAGCATTTGATTGGTCCTCTCAGTTTGGCAGTCGGTTTGAGGGTGGAACACCGTTGAAAACTGGATCCGATTGCCGTAGCAAGTCATTGGTTCACACCAGAAATAGCTGGTAAATCGACCATCCCTGTCGCTAGTGATGGTCCTCGACATGTCGTGTAGCTGCACGATGTTGTTTAGAAACAATCATGCTATTCCTTTGGCGGTGATGGTGGTCGTTGTCGGAATGAAATGAGAAATTTTGGAAAATCTGTCATCGACCATGAGGATTGCGTCATATCCCTTGGGTGGGACTGGTAATCCCGTCACAAAGTCTGTAGAGATGTCAGCCCACGGTTCCATCAGAATGGGGAGCGGTTGCAAGATTCCGGGTGGCTGTGTGCAATGGGTCTTTTTTTGGTGACACGTGTCGTTGGATTTGCAATAGTTGTCCACGTTGGATAGCATCGTGTCCCATCAGAAGTGTTTTGCTAAATTTTTCAACGTCTTGTCTTTTCCAAAATGTCCACATGGACCTATATCATGGCTCTCTTTGAGCAACATGCTGCGAAGTTCTTCACTCGGGGGAACGACCACCTGGCGAGTGAACAGTAGCCTCCAATAGCGTACGTCGTACCAGAATTTTGCCTTGTCGTATCCCTCGTGCTCGTCGTAGTCTTGTGTGAACAACTCCTCGAGATACGGATCTCACTGCAACTGTAGCGTTGTTGCCTCAGCCATCAGATCTGGTTGGCGGCTAACTGTGTCTGCTAGATTGATTTTTCCTGGCCGGTACTTGATATCGTAGTCAAACCCGGATTCGAGGAACTCCATCCATCGGGTTTAACGTCGACTAAGGTTTGGCTGTGTCTTCAAATACTTCAGCGCATGATGGTTGGTGCGCACAATGCATCGGCGGCATTTAAGATAACACCGCCATGTATTCAATGCATGTACGACCGCCAACATATCTTTCTCGTGTACAGCTTAGTTGAGTTCCGGTCTTTGCAATTTCTGGGACATGTACACGACCGGTTGCCACGATCTTGCAGGAGGACTGCATCAATGGCTCGACCTTAGGCATCCATAGTCATGACACAATCGACCGTTGGATTGGCTAATTATATGGTTGGCGTTGAGGTCAGAGCATACCGCAAAGTGGTGACCGCTTCTTGTTTGCTGTATCCCTACCGCCACTCGGTTTATTTTCAAGTGAGATCTGAGAGAGGCGCCGACACTCGGGCGTAATCCCGTACAAAATGCCGGTAGTAATTGTACAAGCTGAGAAAAACTTGAATGTCTCGAATGTTATTCGGCGTTGGCCAATCAGCCACTACTGCCACTTTTTTTGGATTCATGGTGATCCGTCCGCCGTTAACGACGTAACCAAAAACTCGATCAAACGACGAACAAAGTCGAACTTCGAGAGTTTTCAAAAAATTTCTCCTCGTAAAACTTCGAGAAAGTTTTGGAGATTTCCATCGTGCTCCTCCTGGATGGAGCTGTACACTAGGATGTCGTCAAGGTACACCATGACAAAGTCGCCAAGGTACGGGCAGAAAGTATTGTTCATTGCCGCCATGAACGTTGCCGGAGAATTCGTAAGTCCGAACGGTGTTACCGTGAACTTGAAAGGCCTATAGCAATTCCTGAACGCCGTCTTCTTGATGTTGGCACCTGCCACACGAATCTGGTGATAGCCGTTGCGTAGGTCCATTTTGGTGAAATTTCGAGCCCCTCGGAGGTGGTCAAAACGTTCATCGGCTCGGGGGAGAGGATAGAGGTTCTTGATGGTAGCGTCGTTCAACGCCCAATAGTCCACGCACATCCGCATTTTTCCAGTTCCTTTTTTTATGAACAATACGGGTGCGGCATATGGTGACGTGGAAGGGCGGATGAACCCCTGACTGAGCATCTTGTCAAGCTGCCTTTTCAGCTCAGTCAGCCCATGATCGCTCATCAAATAAGCCCCTCAAACTGTGGGTCGGCTGTCTGGTTTCAGCTCGATGCGATGGTCGATGTCGCATTGAGGTGGTAGGGTTTTTAGGAGTTCGTCGTGGAAGACGTTCGCAAACTCTTAGATGAGTGGTGCGAAACATTTAGGTATCATCGCGAACTTTGTTGATGAGGCCAATGAGGCTGATGAGTCAGCTGCTGCTATATTCGCTTCCTCCATTGGCTCAAGATGTGCGAGCCATGTACAAGCTCCTCGTTGTATACAATACTTGGCCACATTGAACAGTATCAATTGCACGGGTTGTCACTTTTCGGCTACCGCAACTTCCTCTGCTGCTTCCACCTCTATTGCTTCCGCTGTTGTCTCCCATCCCACGTGTGGAAGTTGTTTTTTGGTGCAATTCATTTCCACGTAGACGTTGCCGCATTTCCAATCAATCTGCGGATTGTGTTGGTACAGGAAATCTTGTTTGAGAATGATTTTTGTGGTCACTCATTGGACAGGACCTCAAGACCATTACATCCCGTAGTTCTCCCACTTGTAGTCGTAGTGGTTCTTGGAGTCTCTGTATTTGCAGTCTCCCGTCGACTGTTTTTCCTTCAAACACCCCTGGTTCGGTGTGCAAACCAAGCTTGCAAACCATGTCGTTGCTTACAGAACTGTGAGAAGATCCTCCATCCAATAATGCCAGTACGGTTCTGCGACTTTTGCATCCTCGAGGTCGAACTCTAAGCAATATCGCCAGTTGGTCATCCTCGTACCCCTCGTTGAACTTTGCGATCTGAGAAACCCTCTGCGGCATTGTAGGCCGTTCAGATGGGCAATCTTTTGGCGTAGATTGATCCTCACAGACAAGATTTATGCATTTCAATCCTGTCCTTTGCCGTTTCCTCACTCATTTTCCTATGACTTCCCCCATTGTCTGGCCTGCTGCTTGTTCCGGTAGTTGCGAGCGATGTGCTCGACTTTTTCTGAGCTGTAGGAGGTGTGCGTATTTCTGTGGTTGATGGCGTCTACTTCCATTGGAGTCGAAGAGTCCCTTGACTGGCTTTTTTTGTTCCCACGATAATTGTGGTTGGGAGGTCGCGCAAGATTCTTGGATCTGAGCATTTTAGTCGACGATGTCGATCCTTTCTATTGCTAACATCATCCGTGGTAATTCATTTTGGATGCCAAAAATGGCAATCGCTTGTCGGATGTCTCATTTGAGGCCTTTGTTGTAGTGAAACAAAGCTCGTCGGGGGCGATGTATGCACCAGTGATGATCTCGCAGAATCTTCACGTATACTCTGCCACACAGGAATGTTGATGGAGACGCTAGAGCTTCTACCGAGTGTCAGACTTTTCGTTCAGCCATCCAAATTTTGCAAGCATCGCGCGCAAGAATTCGTTCCAGTCATTTGGTGGCGTCCGCGCGGTTTGCTATTGCGGGTCGATCTACTCCAAGGGTAGAATGTCTACTGTCGACGATGTGAGATGGGTGCCGTTGCCCATCAATGACGCCCTGTCGTTCTCCTACTGCCATTGGATGACCTTTAGATCAAACCACCAACTTAGTGCCGTGCCACACAAAAGCGCGGCCGTGAGGTCAATCTTTTTTTGTTCATAATTGGCCCCAGTAGCGGTGAAGTACACCTCTAAACTTGTCAACCACATCCAAACCATTGGCCCTTTGGAGTTTGCAGGATCGAACAGTTTTGGTCGGGCCGAGAAAATTTTGGGTTCGATGTATTTCTCTCGACGAGCACCACTTCTCGTGTGCTTGCGTTGCAAAGAGCCTCCATCGTGACGTTAAGTCGTTGGAGTAGATGGTTGTTAATCCCCTTGAGCGCAGAGGTACAGTTTGCCAATTCATCGTTGATTCGCGCCTATCGTCCGGTGCCACGTGTCGTCCCTGCTGTCATCGTTGAGGCTGTTGGTAAGGGCAGCTGGCTTACCACCATTGGATCCATGACCGTATTGGTCGTCGGAGCCGTAGGGGTTGCTCCAGCTGCCACTTAGCTTGCCACACCAGCGTTTGCCGCTGCTTTAGGGTTTGCGTGCATTGGCACGTTCTGCTCCTCCATTGCCGAATTTGTCACCGAAGACCCGCGGCTGGTCTTTGGATGCGCTCGCTCGCTTCACGTCATAGTCGTGAAGTCTGCAAATTCTTGACATGCGAGATGCACTGACAGTTTGTGCGAGGTAGTCCTCTAGATGGGTAAAGTAGTCTAATGCCTCTTCAGCACCGCTGCGCTGTGATACCAAGTGTTATGTCGAATGGAGCGTAGATGGGGAACAAGGAGAAGTTGCGAGGAAAAAACACAATTTAGAATTTGGGACACTTGAGAAATTCATAGCTAGCGGTAAATGTACTTCGATGACAAGTGTTGAAATGATCGAATATATGTATACAAGTGTCGAGTTACGACTGAGACATAGTGGGGGTCGCTGGGTCAATTGTCGAGGAACGTGTGTGGAGTCGCATTATGAGTGGTTGGATTTGAGAAGCTCCAACAAGAAGTTGGGGGGCTTTGAGGATCGACGGTGAAGATGCGAGAGACATCAATACAAATTGAGACATGTCTCGATGCGACAAGAAGTCGACGGAAAGGTTGTGACACTTCTGTCATAGATTCTTGAAAGTGGTCGGAGATGTCAGAATGTTTGGGAAGGTTCTTTGGAGGGCGAGGGAAGTTGGCTGAATTGCCCTCGACCGTCGGGTCTCGATTCGCGGTGAGCTATTTGAGTAATTACAGAAATTCCCACTCGGAAGGATTAGGGACTCGTGTACGTTTGGTACATAGCAATTGCGATGTGTTGCGGGCCTAACTGGAACTTTAGGAGAAAATGAACGGCTTAAAGATACCGATACGCACCACATTTGCACAGGATGTTCGAATTTTATCAGCTTTTGGATTCGTTTTGAAGGCTTGCATTCCAAGAGCATACAATACTCCTGAGCAGAAGGCCTCCAATGAACAAATTGCAAATGTTTTGTGTTGCGTCTACAATCAAGGAGAGCTCGATTGAAACAACCACCTTGTTGCCGCGAGGTTATGAACAGTTTTTTATGACACCTTAAAATTGTACGAAAATGAAGTCAATGTAACGCTAAACTATCTATAACTAAAGCGAGCCGCGATTTCATTGTAATTTTATCATTGCAGTTACATCTCCAATGTAACTACACGGTCCCTTACACAACAGATTCCTTCTCCAATGCTGACGGAGGAAGCTTGGCAGAAAGGCCTAAACGTACCATATTAGCTTAGCCATACACTCTCTTTCCATCCTATGGCGACATTATGGAAGATTGACCTGAATACCTAAAAAAAATCTGGTTTCTTGCTTGGCCAGCAAACCTGATGTAATCCTCTGGAATCTACCTGACCCAAACTGTTAATCTCTCATTGTGTATACTCCTCTTATGCTGGCCCTGAGTGCGCAGGGCATGTTGGTGCAAGGAGTGGAGGCGACACACCGTGACAGCATGTGATCATCAAGTTCACCACGAGTGGTCGCCTCCATCCTGCCCGCATGGCCCATCATCTTCACCGGCAGAGCTTGGCAACACCACCTTGTGCTTAGTCTTTCATATTCATACTACTTCTGGTATCTTGCTGGAAGTGACATACTAAAGGCCTTAGGATGCCAAACCTACTTGAGACCTAGATTCGTGCATGTGCACAGGACAATTATAGGTCACTTGTGAAGTGACCCTGTTTAGGTGACCCCAAGGCAGCACGAGCACTCGCGTGCTTCTTTTGGGGGCTTCAGAGGTTTTCGCCCCCGATTGGTTTGTCTCGCCGGCGAGCCTCATTCACCAGCCGACGGGTGGAGCTCGAGTATCGAGCTTCCACCCGTAACAAGGCTGTGCCTTGTTACTGGAGAACTGTTGTTGATTTTGCCATGGCCGCCCCCCTAATCCGGACCTAGCTCTCACCATACTTCACCATTCCTTGCGCCGCAAGTTGCTATGGCTTCGTGCTGTTCTTCTCATGGTATCAGAGCGATGTCCGAGGCCTAAGGGTGGAAGATAGGGTCAGCGCCGGGCAAAAACGAGGGCCGCCAGGTAGCACACGCGAGTAGATCTGCGCGGCTGCTGCAACAGCAGGCTGCGCAAGGCCCCAGGCGCTTCGAACGCCCCCCCCCCTCCCCTAGGCCGCGCACATAGGTTGGAGGTGGCAAAAGAAGGGGGGGCTGAAGTTAGGGTAGAAGGAGAGCAAGGGGAGAGAGCCCAAGCTCCGTCACCCGTCACCTAAGGTGACGGTGGGGTCTCCCGGCCCAAACTGCGGCTGTACAGGTCAAAGGCGGCCTGGCAAGAGTCCTGAGACCAACAGGGGTGCTTCCCATTGAGCTACGGGCTCGCAGAAGAAAACATGGCCCAAAGTGCGCCCGGCGAATTGCTGCCAAGTTTTCCTTCGGTGACAAGGAGTAAACAACCGAGAACGCGTGACCTCTCCTGCTGTGCCTCCCAGGAGCTATGAGTGCAGCGGCCTCAACTCCAGGAGGTGCCGGTGCAAATGACGGAGCTAGCGCCGGCGTGGGTGCCGGTGCCGGTGTCACCTCCACGGGAATGACGTGGGACGACCTCAGCAAGGTCCTTTCCCACAAGGACCTGATGCCGCAGCCACTCGGTGCGTGCAACTTCCTTTCTTAGAAGGACACATTTCTTTAGTGGGCGGCAGAGCACAGTCTTGAGAAGTACTATCTAGCTCCGCTGCCCAATGGCACAGACGCGCAGGTACTCCTGAGAGCGTTCAATGCTCTGGTCCGCGCGTTTCTGGAAGACCAGCAATACTCCATTCGTCATTTCTTGTTTGGGGGGGGAAGGAGCCAATCCAGAGAACCCCCACAGCGGTGATCCGCGACCTCACGAGGCATGACTGCACCTTACCACATGCAATGAGGAGCAGGGGGTGGCTTTGGTCATTGCTCTGCGCGAGAATCTGCGCAACCTTCGTCCTAAGCCAGGGGCTCCCATCGCAGAGTACTCGGATGCTGCTATGGACCTTCGCCGGCGCATCCTTGGCCTCAGCGCCTCCTGCACCATCATGGAATGGCTCGACCCATTCTAGCTGCACCTGGGAGAGCCATACAAGGACTTCAGGCGCGGTCTACTCCAGAAGCTGAAGGTTGCAGACATTGAACCCACCGATTTGGCAGAGGTGTTTGAGGAGTTGCAGAACTACGAAGATATCCTGAAGGGCGAGGCACAGGAAGATGAGGGTGTAGCAGCGAGTGCATTTGTGCATCACCAAGGTGGCACTATCCCCCCATCACATCAGTCCTTGGGTGATAGAGGCCGGGGCGGCGAAAGAGGCCAAGGCAGCCAAGGTGGTGGAGGTCGCGGTCGGGGAGCGGGGAACCGGACCTGCAACTACTGTGGACAGCGGGGCCACTACTGGAGATCCTGCCCGGCCCTTCAACGCATCATGACTCCGTCCACGCAGCAGACACGCCCGACAGTGGGTCAGCCACCGACGCATCCCTCTCATCCAAGCCAGCACATGCATCCTCCAGCATGGGCGACTCAGCATGTGGCAGGGCCTCGTTGCCGGCAACCATTGGGGCGGCAACATTTGGCCCACCACAGATGCAACCGCCCATGTATCCATCAGCACCAGCGTCAAATCCACTGCCGTACCAGTGGCCTGATTTCATGCTCCCATACGTCAGTGCACCAGCACCTGTCCCAGCATGGGCGCAGAGGGTGTACACCGAGACGGCTGAGCCACAACAGCCGTTGCCACTACCACCAGGACCAGGGTGGAGTGTGCCCATGGAGCTGCAATCACCTGAGTCGACTGGCAGCCCACAGCCGCTAGGTCAGAATTTGGGGCATACGCACATTACCACGTCGCACTCATTACCCATGCATGAATGGTTGTTTGACACCGCCAGCATCGCATCACATGTCGCCGCATCGCCAGCTGTTTGTCACATTTCACGGCACACATGATGTTGAGGGCGTGAAGACCGGGTCGGGGGAACAGTTACCGATGGAAGGTGTGGGGAAAGTGGCTCTTCAAGCACCGGGTGGGGTGTTGTGGCTGACTGGTGTCCAGTATGTACCACGGCTGAAAGTCAACTTGCTGTCTGGGGGTCAATTAGCCCAACAGGCAAACGTGACAGCACTTACACAAAGACGCTGCATGCTCTATGATGCGACTGGTGACTTGCTGGCTGACGGACCGCTGCACAAAGATATGTTGTACAAACTGACCCTATTTCCCTTCGTCCACTCACAAGTGAATCGTTCCCAAGTGCACATCGTCACAAGCACTGATACAGCACACACAGAGCTCATTCATCATCGTCTTGCACACATCAACACTGAGATGGTTGCTGATTTACTGAAACACACCCCTGCACACGGTCTACATCCTGATGATTGCCCACACGGTCTGAAAGCAAACACATGTCTAGAGTGTCACGAAGGCAAGTCACATAGACAAACCTTCCCTAGATCTAACACTGTCACCACGAGGCCCCTAGCACTGGTACATGCGGACCTGACAGGGCCGATGCCAGTGCCATCACTGCATAATGTATCAGTGTACATCTTGACCCTCACTGATGACTACAGCCGTTTTCGTTGGGCTTTTCTCTTAAAAACCAAAGCAGATGCCCAGAGTGCAATTGTTGAATGGATTTCACTGGCTGAGAGACAGACAGGCTGCTCACTGCTAAAGCAGAGAACAGACAGAGGAGGAGAATTTCTTGGTGCACTGACAACAGAACTGAAAAAGAGAGGAGCCGAACACCAGTCCATAGCTCCCTACACTCCTCAACAAAATGGAGTGGCGGAACGATGGCACAGAACCCTTGGTGATGCATTAGGCACACGGCTGAAAGAGTCCGGTCTCTCCTTTGGATTCTGGGAAGAGGCTGTGAAGTATATCATCTGGGTATGGAACCGTACCCCACAAGGCCCATTTCCCAAAGCAGTCACACCCAGAGAGGGTTGGTTCAAAGAAAAGGCCGATCTGCGACCTGCCGGGGTGTGGGGAACAATGGCATGTGTCTGGCTTGCTCCAACACATTGAGAGAACAAATTAAGTCCATGTGGTCGGTGGTGCGTCTTTGTTGGGGTCTCCCACGCCTCAAAGGCATGGCGGTTTTGGGATCCCACAAACCACTGCTTTGTTGAAAGTCGAGATGCCTCCTACAAGGTGTTCCGTACACTGTGCAATGCACCCTCTCAGGCCACGCGAGAGCACTATCCAGAGTATGTGAGCGTGACTGTCTTCATGCCCTCTCCATCACAAGGCACAGGCCGGCCGGCCAGGTCACCATGTGACAATGATATGGCCAATTTCGTGCCCACTGACCTGCTGTCATGTATAGACCTGGCCAGCACGGAATCTAATGCGAGCCAATTACCTCCAAGTCTCACACCGCTTATCCCTCCTGTTGAGACTGAAAGTGCAGAAACACCATCACCTGCACCAGTGCGACAATCCCTGCTCGTTCTGCCCAGAGTTGATTAAAAACAATTCTATCACACCGTCGGCACTGCAGCATTAGATCACAGTGCAACTGAACCACTGACTCTAGCCGAGGCTAGGGGGCGTCCAGATTCCGCTGAGTGGGAGAAGGCAATGGCGGCAGAATTGAACGCTTTGTTAGAGCATGAGGTGTATGAGTTGGTGCCTCTGCCAACTGGTCACAAACCCATTGATGTCAAATAGGTGTTTAAACTGAAAAAGAACCTCAAGGGTCTGATTCAGAAGTACAAGGCACGACTTGTGGCGAAAGGCTTTCATCAAATCCCCGGAAAGGACTTCACAAACACATATGCACCTGTGGGAAAGAATGGAACCAGCCGGTCATTGCTTGCCATGGCTGCTCGTGAGGACTGGGACATTCACCAGATGGATGTAAAAAATGCCTTCTTGAACGGACCACTGGAAGAAGAACTGTACGTCAAACAACCAGAAGGTTATGAGGACGGAACGGATAGGGTATGGCTCTTGCTAAAAGCCCTGTGCGGTCTTAAGCAAGCGCCTCGGTGTTGGAACAAAGAGATTCGTCGTACGTTGGAAAGTGGTGGGTTCACACAAATTCTTTTTGACCCGTCACTGTTCCTTCGCTGGGACAACGCACAACCTGTTTCCCTGCTTGTCTATGTGGATGACCTACTGATCTTGTCCCCCTCACTCACACTCATTAAACAAACCAAAGCACTGCACACAGCGCACTACAAGATGACAGACCTAGGAGAGGCACAAAATTTCCTAGGTATGACCTTTACATGGGACCGCAATACACAGACTTTGACCCTTCATCAGGGTCGCTTCATAGCTCACCTCACTGAACGGTTCCAGCACCTGGTGCAGAACCTCCCACAACAGCACACACCCATGAGTCTTGATGTGTATGCACACTTGCTGGATGCACGCACCACTGACTGCAGCCATGACACAGATCCTACACTGTACAGAAAGATCACCGGCAGCCTCTCCTACCTTGCTTCTACAACGCGTCTGGACCTTGCTTGTGCAGTCAACGTGCTCGCCCAGTTCAGCCAGCAACCACGCAGCACATATCAAAAGGCACTGCTGAAGCTCTTGCGTTATGTGTTTGATACCGCTGCCCTTGGTTTGGTGTTTTCCCCCTCCACAGCTCCAGTCTTGGATGGGTACTGCGATAGTGACCATGCTCGTGACCGTGCAGCTTGGAGTGGGGGTGGGTACGTGTTTCGCATGTGGGGAACTGCCGTGTCTTGGCGTAGTGCCAAACAGTCATGTGTGGCACACAGCATGGCTGAGGCAAAATACATGGCATTGGGTGAGGCAGCGTGTGAGGGCATCTGGCTGGCACGTTTTCTTGAGGAGTTGGGTGTGCACACATCTGCTGTACCAGTGCATAGCGACACCTCCGCCACACGCCGCATCGCTACCAACGATGGTGTCTTGCATCCACGCACAAAGCACTTCAATGCAGAACACCACTTTGTTCGAGAGGCAGTGGAGGCTAGCATAATGGAAGTGTGTGCAATCAGCGGCAAAGCACAGCTTGCAGAATTTCTTACCAAGGCCCTCTCAGCTCCCTCTCAGCTCCCTCTCAGCTCCCTCTCTTCGCCCCTGATTGGTTTGTCTCGCAGGCGAGCCTCGCTCGCCGGCCGACGGGTGGAGCTCGAGTAGCGAGCTTCCACCCGTAACAAGGCTGTGCCTTGTTACTAGAGAACTGTTGTTGCTTTTGCCATGGCCGCCCCCCTAATCTGGACCTAGCTCTCACCATACTTCACCATTCCTATGTTGACCTGGCCACCACGCACCCCGGCACATCGATGTGCACCACGGCACATCGATGTGGTCCCCCCCCCACATCGGCACCTCGGCCACCCGGGCTGAGGGGGGGGGGGAG
>SZWC01019336.1:895-17590 GCA_023375785.1 Penium margaritaceum | reverse complement strand
CTCTCTCTCTCTCTCTCTCTCTCTCTCTCTCTCTCTCTCTCTCTCTCTCTCTCTCTCTCTCTCTCTCTCTATCTCTCTCTCTCTGCACTCTCTCCCCCTTTTCCTTCACAAAATCTACTCACCTTGTAACATGTCCCTTCCCTCCCTTTACTTCAATTTATCCATCATTTGAACTTGCCGCAGTTGCCAAAGAAACATGTTCTTGGAGAATGTGGACATGTTGAATAGATGGCTAACTCGTTGCATCTCCATCGTGCCATGGGTTGCTGCGTTCACAGCTCAACCTCTTCCTGTTGTGACTTGCACAATGTGTCTATTCTTGGGCACGGAGATTCCAGCACTTGGAAACAACAGGAGCTGTGGAAGCCAATTGCATTAAATACATCAAAGAGCTCTTTCATTCCCTTGCTCCACTTTGGTCTTGCAGGTGACCCACTATCGCCTCCTCCCTCACCCGTATCGTTACCACCCCCATCACCCGTATCATCACCACCCCCATCACCCGTATCATCACCACCCCCATCACCCGTATCATCACCACCCCCATCACCCGTATCATCACCACCCCCATCACCCGTATCATCACCACCTCCGTCACCTCTATCATCACCACCACCATCGCCTGTATCATCACCACCTCCCTCACTCGCATCATCACCACCTCCGTCACCCATATCATCACCACCTCCATCACCTGCATCACCACCACCACCGTCACCTGTATCATCACCGCCTTCGCCACCTGGATCATCACCTCCTCCGTCAACCGTATCACCACCACCTCCATCACCTGCCTTACCACCATCTCCGTCACTTGTCTCACCACCACCTCCATCACCCATATCACCACCACCTCCGTCAGTTGTATCATTGCCATCGCCTCCACCACCATCGTCACGACCTTTGTCTCCATCACCCCCTCCGCCCTCACCTCCTCCGCCATCCTTTCCAGTCCCTCCACCACCAAAGCAGCTGCAAGCGCCACCACCACCACCCGTTCCATGTACGTAAGGGTCTGCACCTTTCCAATGTTTGTAATGGCGTGCACCTGTTTTAGGTCCTGCACAGGCTGCCTTCATCGTGCCTCTCGATATAGTGGATGGCAGGTTCACAGCTTCCTGAGTATGGTAAAGATGCCATGTGAGGAACATCACAACCTTACCCATGTGTTGTCATTTCTTGTACAAGCTATCTAGATTTTCTATTTTTGAGCCACCTATTATGGGGTGTGAGACACGGTGCTGGTAAACCAGCAGTGCATCTGCTGGTCTGAGGGCGTGAAACATGGCCTTCCTCTACCACTCTAAGGGGATTCACTTCAGCTCCAAGAGCTTGCTGCCATTATGTGTGGCCACCTCTTTACCTCTGCATGTTCTTGCTCTTGATCGTTGAACACCATTGCTTCACTCATTAGTTTTTTGTGCTTCCTGTTTGCAGCATGCGACACGATCCGTGGAGTGAAGTATTTGGGCACACCTTTCAGCAGGTCGGACACCAGCTCCCTCAGTGGCTGCTGCAAGCTCTGCTGGACCACCGCCCAGTGCCAAGCCTTCACTTTTGATCCAGCGGCCCTAGCATCGCAAAGATGCGCCCTCTTCACCGGCGTTGGCCAATACACAGTGCAGCAAAACACGAACCGCCCAATGGCTGTGTCGGGGCTTCGAAAGCCTGGTGAGTTTTTTTACAAAGCATGTGTCGATCTGCAACGTCGGCAGCACTGATCATTGACCTTGCCCGGGCATTCATGAGTGGTAGGGGTTGTGCTTGTGCATGGGCAGGAGCATGTGTGCCAGTCTTACTTTCATGGAAACAGGATCTGTGCATGGGCTTCTTTTCAGAAGCAGGCATATGTGTTTTCCTTTGCTGCACTTCACCATTCTTAGATCTGCAGAGCGAGGGAGGAAGCTTGCTTCCTCTCCAGACAATGCCTGCAACTCCAAGGGAAAAACTCTGGATTGTCTGCCATCCTGTGCTGATTTGCATGTGTTCCACAAAGCACGTGATGACCATGTGCACGTGTGAGCAAGATTGGGATCCATGAGAGCATGGGATGAAGATTTTTCTGCGTTACAAGTTTTGTGTTGTGAACAAAACATTCAATGGTATTCACATGTGCTTCAACCTCCATGGTTGACAACATGTGCAGGTGCCTTCTGTGGAAATTCCTGTGTCCCAGGAGTGTCCCGTGGTGCAGGGTCATGCCCTAATGGTGCAGCTTGTTATCGTCAGGACTACTGCATGAGCTTTGGGCTCTCATACCAGTGTGCATGCCTGGGCAACAAGGTGCCTGTGTGCACACAGACTGGAAAGTTCAGGGGCTGCGCCTTGTACAGGCGGTCACCACAAGATACCACGAAGTGATCCTTTTGCCCTAAGTGAAGGCAGGGGTGAGGATAGCATAGAAAACGCCACACAAATAGACGGTAATGTGTAGGGATGTGTGGGTTTGGGGCAATGAAAAGGGGTTGTCCGGTGTCCAGATCTGTCATGCATGCAATCGCGAACCTGCTCTAGGTAATGAGGGATGAGTGGGGGAAAATTATCAGCAGATGTATAACTTTATGCAGACTGATGAGGTTGAGCTGGAACACAAGCGATTCATCGATGTGGAGTATTCTGTGTTTGCTCTTCATGCGTATTTCTCCTTTGGATGACGTGCAGTGCAAATGCGATGCTCTCCATCTAGTGCTGAATTCATACATGTATCCTAGCTAAGTGTCCATGAATGAATGTGAAGAATGCCTCATTTGCTGCGCCAATCATATTAGAATCCGATCTACACACCATTGATCTTGCACATACTACACAGTGGTCGATTGTTTTTTGGTGGTACCAATTCTAACCTGTGAAGATTTATGTGTATAGCAGGAATTCATTGGTTCCGAGCTATGTGTACAATTATTTCTCTCTGGCCCTATTCTCCTCCATTTCCGATGTACTATCAACTATCTTGACTGCATGGAAGGCAAACGGCAAATTTCCCTTGACCAACTATTTACACGTGCACCCTCTCACTCCTGCCCATGCCCATATCATGGGACGCATCCCCAATGAATTCATAGGTGTTGTGGGATGGCCTTTTGTGATGTCTCGTTGGTGACTTTTCCCCTTTCTGCTGGATCACAAGAAGTGTGATGTCGGCCGAAAACTTGAATCCTGGCTCATCCATGCTAAGCAAGCTTGCTATTGTTAGCTGTTGTCATTTCATTATGATAATGGGGTGATCTAGTTGGGTCCAATTCATGTCTCCTTGTGTCCCATGGATTGTTCTTGTAGTCCTTGGCTCTTCACATGCCCCCAAGAAAAGAGTGTGTCAGAAAAATGGAATCGGATACTGGATGGCAGTGTTCATGTTGTTTTTGGTCTGGGTTCTCGTAGACGTACGTCAACCTCTTGACTTAGTGTGTGTCACCCCCATGCTGCACGAGAAGAAGACAATCCCAAGACACAGTTGACTAGATGGTTCGAGTCAACACGTTCAGGTTGGGTCTCCGACATCTGAGATGACCTTGTCGGCCTTGTCATGCTTGTTTTCAGCTATATAATATGCCAACTGATTCATGGACAATGATTTTCAGGGGGCAGAGGGCTGATAGAGACACTTATGGTGTGCATGCTTGTTGCATGATAGTGACGTGGTATAGTGCCACCAACCCCCATATCTTCATGCTAGGTTCTGCATTTGTTTTGTGATATTGCAAAATGGTTCGTGTTGGACAGCGCTGATTCAATCCAGGTGGTGGTATCAAGACCCCTGTGAGTGAGCTGCTCGTAGGGGGCAAGATATCTTGCATGCAAGCTCGCATGCTTGGTTTCTCTGAGCCACAGCACAGTGTGAAGAATTCCTACTTTTGAGTCAGCCAAAAACTTCCCTTTCTCCTCTCACATTTCACGTGCATGGATTCTAGCCATTCACATGACCTTAGAGCAGTGAGGGGGATTGAAATTCCCAAGTCCACCGTGCTGCAGTGGTCTCTCTGGCTGCGATGCCAGCACCGCTGTCATTTCCATGGCAACGCTGCACTCGGCCTTGCCTGAAGAGGGCAATGGAATGGGCGGTGCCTTGCATGGAGGTGGCACCAGAGATTCCTTGGATGGCAGTGGCGGCGGATTCAGCCGCCATCGTCACCATCCACATTGCCATCTCCCAGGCACAGCCACACCCGCCACTGTCATCTACGGCACCGCCGCCACTGCTGCCCTCTATAGGAACTGCTGCACCGGCCATTGTTGTCTAAGGTACCACCAATGCTGCCCTGTCTAATGAACCATCACACCTTAAAAACCCCCGGAATCCTCCTCTTGACCTTCCAGCAACCAAAGAAGCCCCAAGGGAATCAGTTGTTGTACAAGACATGCTGGACCACCCAAGTATGAGGGAGTGTATCATTTAATGAATGAATGTATACCTGAAAAATACATCTGTGTACATGATGTGATACCACTTGCATGAAATCATCCTCATGAATACAGTTGTATTTCTGCATTTACTTCTAATGATAACTTGTGTTCACTCTCTCATACACTCTTCTCATACACTGTCCACTTGACAAGGGGAAGACGGGGTGTGGGAGGGAGATTGGGTCCAAACAGCAAAACATTTTGAGGCATGTGTATGGAGCATATCAATCGACAAGTGATTTTCTGTTTTGAAAATTACACTCGTGTACGTGATTAACAAAATTTTTCATGAAAATTTTCCTCAGTGTACACTGCTGTTTTCTCACATCAAGTTTTCATACACTTCTCCGATTTATTCCCTCTTTGTCGACAATTGTATTGATGGACTCTTATAGAATTTTGTTCACTCTTATACACTCCCCTCATAAACTTTCCACTCAACAGGGAGGGGGGTTTGGCAAGGGGGGGGGGGGGGGGGGGGGGGGGGGGGGGTTCCAAAAGACAGAAATGTTTTAGGCATGTGTTGTCAGAAGAATGCAATGAGCGATGAAGGCAGAGGCAGAAGCAAGCAGAAGCAGTGAAGCATGCAGGATCGTGTTAGCAAGAATGACGGAAGCAGAAGGTGAGTGCAATCCCAAGGAGTTAGTCGCAGAGCCTCGAGAGAGGCGAACCACTGAAGCTCCAAGGTAGACGGAAGGTAGCAAGAGAATTGTGATGATGAGACAGGTGACAGAGAGGAAGTGCTGAGCGAAGGATGACGGAGCAGAGGGCGGTGAGTTGAGAGTGGTTGGCGAAGGCAAAAGGGAGCGAGAGGCGAGCAAAGCGAGAGCACGGCGGCGAAGCCGCGGAACCAAAGGGGAACAGGATGAGCAGAACTGTTCTGGTTAACTAGGGAGGGAATAAACATCCTCCATATATGCAACAGGACAAGGAGCATCAGCAACGGCTTCTTTCTGCGCTAGCCGGACGCGCTCGTGGGTTGGCCGCTTATTAGGGGATCACTCGGTCGAGGATCCGTTGGTAGGTTGGTGACCGTTAACGTCTAGTTGGATATGTCACCGAGGTGGTTCGAGACCAGAGCTGAACCGTTATTCAGAGTGCTTGGAATATCCAGGCGACAGGAGTTGATTTTGGTCATCTTCTAAATTCTGACACCCCCCGTGAAGATGACCACTGATGTAGTTCCTGAGTTGGAGTGAGGTTTTACAGATTTGGTGGAGGTGGTGGAAAGGGAAGTTGGGCCATGGTAGGACGAGGAGGTGGCTGAGGCAGTTGGTCCAAGGATATCTGATAGGGCGAGTTGGTGCGTAGATGATGAAGGTGATACCCATGAGTGCATCGTCGGTGAATGGTGTGGAAGACGTTGTTTGGTGGGTCAGTTCCTGGGCGATGGCTTTGGAGGATGTCTTGGAAAGCTGTGTCAGTGGTGAGGTAGAGGAGTCCAAGAACCAGTTCTTTGAGTTGGAACCAGTGGTCCCAGTAGAGCTCTAGGGATGAAATGGTGGGGAAGTCCGTTTGCGTTTGTCCCATAAAAGGCTGGAAGTGGAGGACATCAACCACATTGCTGTGGTCAATGGCGATGCTTTGGATCATATTCTTCCAGATAGGACTCCACTCTGAGATGTTGTGTTGTCCGAGTTCGTTGAAGTGGAGGATGCGTGAAGGTTCGATGATAGAGACCACTCCGGAGAGTGTCTCACGGACCCTAGTGTGTCATGTGGAGGTGCTGGTGTTTGAAGAGAGAAATGAAATGAGGTCGTTAGTCTCGGCTGCTGATGGGAGTGGACACTGATGATGATGGAGAGAACGCAGAGACCACCGCCCTTGGCGAGAGCGCAGGTCGTCGCGGCTCGGGCGATGCAACCGGGTGGAGCCTTGCATCAAGTAGGTGATGAAAGCAGATGATGTTGGAGAAATGCTTAGATAACGGAGTGGGCACAGGGGCAAAACCACGTGTGCTGAGGAGGTATTCTGTGATGGGGCAGGTCATTGCAGTACAGACGATGCGACCGGGCGAATCCGTGTGCCGAGCAGGATGATGAAAGGGGATGATGGCGGAGAAATGCTCGAATGGAGGAGTGGGCGCAGGGGCAAAACCACGTGCGCTGCTGAAATAGGGGGATAGGATGCGGCAAGGGGAAGGCGGAAGGCCAACGCGCCGCGAGAAATCTGCTGCCGGCGTGGGTGCAGGCTGCTGCAAAGCGGGCAGCTAGCTCGTGCAGATCCTTGTGCTGGCCACAGATACTGATGATGAGAAGGCGAAAGCTGATGATGATGGAGTGGGCGCAGGGGCGAACCACGTGCGCTGCACGAAGTTTCGGCAAAGGTGCAGGTCGTCGCGCAACAGGCGATGCGACCGGGCAGATCCTTGTGCCGAGTGGAAAACGATGCGGAAGCAGAGGAAGGTGGAGACGGCTTATGGTTGAGTGGGCCCAGGGGCAGAACCACGTGCGTTGCGAAGCGATGCGGATGATGATGAAGAGGAGGCGGCGAGGAGAATGATGCGAGAACAGGAGGAGGATGAGGAGGAGTTGACGATGATGCTGATAGTGCAACGAGGGATTAAGATGATGGTCGTAGAGGCTAAGAGCGAGAGGAGTTCGGCAGCAGGAGGATGACAATGATGTGGTGAGAGGAGCCCCAATGGAGGGCGGATGGAAGAGTGAGTGAGGATGGCAGTGGGCGCAGAGTGATGCACCAAGTTCCTTTGTTGTCAGGAGAGTGACGGCTTGTTCCCCAGATGGCCCGAGACCGACGGGCAGGAAGACTGGTGGTGTCCGATATCCTGACAGCGAGTGGAAGAGGTTGCAGTAGGGCAAGTCGTGAGGTAGACGGTGATGCCGGTCCGTTGGTCAGGAGAGTGACGGCTTGTTCCCCAGTTGGCCCGAGACCGACGGGCAGGAAGACTGGTGGTGTCTGATATCCTGGTGGCGGAAGGCGATCTGCCGTTGCTGACGACCAGCAGAGGCGGCACGAGAGGGCGGCTCGAGATGATGAATGCGAGAGGACTTAGGTGGATGAGTCGGATGAGGCAGATGATGCTGAGAAGAGGATGAGGGAGGAGGAGGCACTTGCAAGTCCTGGGGCGAAGAGAGGCAGCAGACGGCGAGCGGCAGGAAACTTCCAAGAAGATGATGATAGGAGCGGCTCGAGAGTTGCTGGGCGCAGGGCTTTCAGAATGGCGCGGCGTTCCTTCAGCGCGAGGAACACTTCAACCGGTGATGCTGATGTCAGCTCCTGCAAAATGGAGAAGCGCGAAGTGGCGGTGGCGGCGGCGGAGGAATGCAGATCTTCGAGGTGAAGCAATGGTGGCAGCAGAGCGATGACTCGGTCACGGGGCACCAGGTGATGTCGCCTGATGCTCTGATACCATGTCAGAAGAATGCAATGAGCGATGATGGTAGAGGCAGAAGCAAGCAGAAGCAGTGAAGCATGCAGGATCGTGTTAGCAAGAATGACGGAAGCAGAAGGTGAGTGCAATCCCAAGGAGTTAGTCGCAGAGCCTCGAGAGAGTTGAACCACTGAAGCTCCAAGGTAGACGGAAGGTAGCGAGAGAATTGTGATGATGAGACAGGTGACGGAGAGGAAGTGCTGAGCGAAGGATGACGGAGCAGAGGGCGGTGAGTTGAGAGTGGTTGGCAAAGGCAAAAGGGAGCAAGAGGCAAGCAGAGCGAGAGCACGGCGGTGAAGCCGCGGAACCAAAGGGGAACAGGATGAGCAGAACTGTTCTGGTTAACTTGGGAGGGAATAAACATCCTCCATATATGCAACAGGACAAGGAGCATCAGCAACGGCTTCTTTCTGCGCTAGCCGGACGCGCTCGCGGGTTGGCCGCTTATTGAGGGATTACTCGGTCGAGGATCCGTTGGTCGGTTGGTGACCGTTAACGGCTAGTTGGATATGTCACCGAGGTGGTTCGAGGCCAGAGCTGAACCGTTATTCAGAGTGCTTGGAATATCCAGGCGACAGGAGTTGATTGTGGTCATCTTCCAAATTCTGACATGTGTATCACTCAAGAAGTTATGTCAGTTTGAAATAATACACGTCCGCATTCGATAACTTATCATTCCCAATACAGCTTTTTTCTGTGTAATATAGTGTGTTATCACATGAAACATTCATACCTTTCATTGAACATCCTCTCATGCACCCCCATAGTAAACTTCAACCTATAAGGCGGACGTGGAGAAGTTGAGGAGATTCCAAATGAAAAAAGGACATCAGGTGAGTACATGTGGGAGAGTATCATGTAATTAGTGAATCATAGCTGAAAAATACAGTCGAGTACATGACGTGATACTATTTCTATGAATTTTATCCTCTTTGTACACAAGTGGACTTCTGCATGTCTTTTTCATACTACCTTCACTCTCTCATACTATCCCCTCATAAGAGTGGGGGGGAGGGGGAGGTCAAAGCCTTATGAGGCATGTGTTTGAAGGAGTGTATCACTCAACAAGTGCTATCCTGTTCAAACAGTACACTTGTGTCTTTGATAATCTACCATTTCCATGAGATTTATCCTCAGTGATTGCTCTTTCTTTCATATGAGTTTCATACATACGTCTTTGTATACTCTCATAAACCCTCATCATACATTCACAAACTGTACCAAATTTTTGTAAACAAAATAGCCATCCACCCACCATTGAGAAAAAGAAACCCCATCCATCCATGTTTTATTACTGCCGCTTGACCAGTAACAAGGACAGAGAAGAAGGCATGTCGAGGCCCTATGTCATGCGTCACCTGATCCACAAGTATCACAAACCCCATAACGGAGGGATTGGTGATACTCACGGGGGAGGTTTGTGCGGGGTTTATAGGGAGTTCAAGACTCCCCATTTGTTAAAAATGAACCTGCCGAGCCTTTCTACCTCCAGGCCTGGCAGGTGCACGCAAAGAAATCAAACCCCAATCTCCTTGTGTTTATTGGGAGATGGGTTTCTTTGAGGTTTAATGCTTCAAAAAATGGTTTCACTTCAAAACTGATGTGTTCATCTTCTTTTTCCCTAAGGTGGCGGCCAGAATTTCAAACTCCTCCTCGCAATGGAGGGACTCCGTAAGATCAAAGATCAGCAAAAAAAATCACTGACCATCAACCTCGCCAGCCCTTGATCAAACAATCATCAATTGGCGGCTGGCAAGTCAGTGAATTTTGTCGCTGACTATCCATCGGCCGGATGGCTATGACCTTTTTCTTGTTGCTCGTGCAGGGACGCATGTCGCGACAAGCATGAAAACTGGTTGAGCTAATGGTTTATTTCTTCACTGGTGCTGGATGGATGAGAGTTACACTTTGAAGTTGATGGGTATCTGATCTAATTTGCATTCAAACATTGCCCTCTCATTCTGTGTCCCAAACGAGAAATATTGTACCTCAGCTTGTGAAACCGCACAATTTGTTTTTGTTCTGAAACTCAAATTTCGTACTAAGTGAACTTCAGTTTTTCATTTACGCAATGGCACAAAGTCATTGCGTGTGGAGCACGTGTGGAGATTTCACATGGTCTCTTTTATTCTTGTCTTTTTCTCTCTTGCTTGCGCTCTCCCCTAGTCCTCACTCGCCTTCATTGGTGAGGAAGGGTGAGTGAGTAGGAGGGCACGAGGCCATTGGCCTCACCCTCGAGGCCCTCATTGCCCTCACGGCCACTCGGCCACCGATCAAGAAACCATGTCAATTTTTGGCTGGTGGCTGGCTGGCAGGTAACCATCCAGCCACCTGACCAACTGCCGGTCATCCAGCCATCCAGTTGCCAGCTGGCCGGCAGCTAGCAAATTGCTGGCGGACAAACAGCCCTCGTAGTGGCCAGGGGTGGCCGCCAGCAAGCTCCTTGATTTTGTGAGGGGAGAGGGGCAAACCAACCCGGCTACATTCCTCCCCACTGAACATGAACAGTATTCTTTTATGAAAAAAAAGGAGTGTGTGATAGTGAATCATAACTAATGTGAAAGAAATTTTACAAACTTCAATCACCCACTAAGACATGAACACTTAAATCAACGTCTTCACCTAAGCTGCAATGTACAAGTCAGAACGCCCATCAACTTCCCCTTTTCAGGACAGAGCGTCTGTGTGGCAACCATGTTGAACGTCCCCAGCGTCCAATGGTGTCCGTCCATGAATACTCCCTGGTAGAGAGTATGTTCACACTGTACGCGTTCAGGTGGTGCTGCCTACCACATGCCTATCCATGCGAGCTGCCAACTTGCTCTAGCACTCGTTGACCAATCCAGTGAGAAGAAGAGATTCAGGCTCCCATGACTTGTGGTTCGGTTCAAAACCGACCCAATGAACGAGATATCCCATGGCAACCTACGACCAGAGTGTACGTCCTCAGTGCTGGAGTAGGAAAAAAACCTTGTTGTGGCTGTTTGCAACGAGGATTGCCGATGGTGGTTAACTTTTCATTTTGCATGTAGCCAGCATGCTCACATGAAGTCATGTATTGTCATACTCAACAAGAAAAACAAGTGGTATGCCACTGGCCTGATGTGTGTAGTGATGGGAAATGCCCTGATCCACTATAGTAGAAATTTGTACACATGCGCAATCATCCATGCCCGAAACTAGTTCCTCCCAGTCATCACTGGTAGAGTTCACCAACATGCACAACATCTTTTTGGGATTACGATTTGTGCACTCTGTTTGCCCATCAATTTTGAGGGTGGGATATAGTCAAAAGACCATACTCTCTTCTTAAGTAAGTCGTCATGTTTTTCCAGAGATTATACGCAGTGGAGGGCCGTGGTACTTCACAATACCCTCGACATTCATAATCATGGTTGTGAGAATGAAACATACCATACCACAAGATCGACAACAGACATAAGTGCATAATGTCTGCAGGTCATGTCCAAGATACCAGTGTTGAAGTGCATGCTATGGTTTTCCAAAAAGCCCCTGGAATGGGGAGTTGTTGGATGATTCCAACATGCTTCTTATGAGCCTTCTTCTAAAGACATAGGTTGCATATCATGCAATACTTACAGACATCAATTCACTCCATTCTTGCCACCAATACTAGTCCAAGAATGCTTGTCTCATCTTTCACTGTCCCACATGCCCTGCCACTGGAAGATTGTGGAACTGAGAGATGATCTTTGCTTTACGTGCCAGTAGACTCCTGTGACTTCCACCAATCCATGCAGATTTTGCTCCGGAAGGTCTGCCGAGGTGTCCGGTGGATAATCCACCGCTTCCTGTAGTGCAGGTTGTTACTGAAGGACTTAGCCAAAATCCTAGCTCGGCATCCGAAACTCAGTATTACATTTTGTTACTCGGGGACTTGGTCAAAATTCTGACTACAGGTCCACGGACAGGTCTCAAACCTTGTCACACCCCATCACCAAAATCGACCCAAAAGAGGGGGGGATACGTCAAAATAGTGCAGGGGACCTCTATACCATGTGCAATGGGATCTGCGCCTTGGGAAAGGCGCTTCGCATGTGACGGAAGGCGCCACGGCGTGTGCACACCATGGAGGCGTTAGGCGTTTCTGTGGTGGGTGGGACTTGCGCTTTGGCAAGCGTAACTTGGGCTACACTTGGCCAAATCGTGCGTAGTTTGGTTTGCTGGAGAGCTCATGACTAGCCCGATAAATTTTTTGATCATGTCTATGTACAAAAACTAACGCAAAACACCGTTATTGCCTTTGCAAACTGACTGTCTGTGAATTCCTGCTCACATAGTGTGAGGCGACCAGAAAGCACACGCTCAGTTTCAGATTCGTCCAAAACAGAAGACGTGAACCACTAGACTTTGATCAGACCAACGTCGGACCGTGCCACACGGATTTCCTGACAAAGGGTTATGGGCCCACTGGTCTGATCGTCTCCAACGCTCACGTCTTCCGCAACGCACAGAATCGTCATCTTGGACGTCACCGTGAAGTTTCAAGAACCTGTTGGAGTAGAAGCTGTGCCAATGGCGCAGAAGGAGACGCAACCCATCCAAAACTATGCGGGTGGCCCAGGCTTTGGGCTATGGAGGTCGCAGTTTGAGCTGCACCTCTCGCATAAGGGGCTGCTGACCGTCATGTTGGGAAAGGAGGTGCTCATAGAGGTGACTGCTGGGGACGCAGAGAAGCAGGCCTTCGGAAAGAAGAACATGGAGGCGCTCATGCTCCTGGTGTCTGGGTCAGCCAAGTCGTAGTGGGACTACTTCCAAGGCTGCAAGCTAGCAGCCAAAACATGGAAAAAACTCTGCGCCATTGACCAATCCAAGTCGCTCGCGAAGCCGTGCTTGTTCCTTGGCTACGATAGCACGCAAAAGGCATATCGGCTCTGGGACCCGCGCATGCAAGAGATCATCCGCAGCCGTGACGTCGAGTTCGAGATACGAGAAAACACAACCTTTTTTTTTCTCTTCACCTGTCAGGGAATTTTTCTTAAGGAAGTTGTTTTTTTAAGAAACAACGTTGAAAATAGCAAGAAAGCAGATGAGAGAAAACAATGACCGTTACCAAGAGGTTGCGAGATGCTACAGCCATGGACGTCTGTAACGCGAGTGCTCAAACTTAGCATGAAAAAGGCTTAGGCGAGCTCGGAAAAGTTCGCGTTGCAAGACTGAATGACCGTCCTCCTCGTTGGAGTGGTCTTTTCCTTGCCCGATTCGTCTCGGCTCGCCATGCCTTTCGAAGCTATGCTATTTTTTCTTTATAAAGTTATTATTTGTTCATTAGTCATAACTATTCATGTATACCTTTAGAAATAATGGTGGAAACTTTGTGACCGTAATTTTCATCGAGATGCTCGATCGGATTCGATTTTCACTGTTTGCTTCACGCGTTTGCGTCAAGCTTGACGCGACCTCATGGTGTTGGTCGCGGAATAGTATCCATAGACTGTTGCAATCAGGTAGTGATTGTGACAGTCTGTTTTCACTGTAAAACTTAGGTTCTGTTCCAAAAGTTTATTGTGTTACATTTCTCCCCCTTTGGTTACGAATCATCCTCGATTCGGTCTTATCTTTGTGAAGAGGTAGTTTGCACACGACCATCTATCATTGATGATAAAAGCGCCAGTCTATGGAGAGGATAACATCATGATTCGGCCCATTTCAGAATTCAGAGATTGTTCATCTTTCAAAGAAGAAGACAATGGCCACCCTTCCTCCCCCTTTGCATGAAGCGACCCCGCGACAGGTGCCCAAGAGTCCCCATGACATGCTGTTGGGAGTAAGCCAAAGATCAGCCCGAGGGTGAGTGCCGTTATCCTCTCAATGGGACTCGTGCCGAGGTGGTACCCCCGAGGGCACGCTTGTTCCGACGGGCAGCCAGTTCCTCCCAGTACTCCGCAATTGCCGCAGTTGGCACTCGCGACTCTGGCTCCCAAGTGTTGTTGTCAGGTCCACAACCGGCCCAGTGGATGAGGTACTCCTTAACCACTCGTGTGTTCAAATAACGCTCACGGTATTGGAGGATGCGGTGCACCTTACCGAGGCGAGGACAACAAGAGGGGGTGGCTGAACAGACCCCTCTGTTGTGTAGGGTGCAAGGAGACGCATGTGAAAGGTATCACGGATGTGCATGGCTGGTGGGAGGGCCAACCGATAGGCTACGCTTCCCAACTTCTATGTAACCGTGAAAGGTAGCAGCCATTTTGGCAACATCTTTTGTGCACCCGGCGTTTTCAGCCGTAAATTTTGTGTGCTTAAAAGCACACGATCTCCGTTGGAGAACGTCAACTCACGACATCTGTGGTCAGCATAGGCTTTTTGGCGCTCTCGAGTCGCATACAAATGGGCCTTGGCATCCCGCCAGAGGGTGTCCATGTTCTCGACAAAGGCCTGGACGGAGGACACCTGATCACCGCCGCCCCCACACTTCACCATTGAAGCGGGTACCACCGGATGCCGACCGTGGTTGAGGAAGAATGGGGTAAAACCAGTAATTCATTGACCGCGTTGTTCACGGAAAACTCGTTTGGGGCCAAATAGTCGTCCCAGTCCTCCATTGTTGGGTTGATATACATGCGGAGCATCAGCTCGAGTGTGCGGTTCATGCGCTCTGTTTATCCATCCGTTTGCGGATGAAATACCAAGGAAATGCTCTATCACGTTCCAAACCGTTCCTGCAATGCAAGCCAAAGCCGGCTGGCAGAGCGTGGATCACGGTCGGAGATGATGCGGATGGGTACGCCGAATTGATGATGCCGTCATAGAAAAGCCGTGCAGTTTCTTCCGTTGTGATGCGAGTTGTTGTGGGCATGAAGTGGGCCATTCCTGTTGCCCTGTCCACAAAAACTAAGATGGCATCGTGGCCTTTCTTTGTCTGCGAGAGTCCCATGATGAAGTCCATGGCCACCGATTCCCATGGGTTATCAGGAAGCTGCAGAGGCTGGAGGAGCCCTGCAGGTGCCTTGTTTGAAGTCTTGTTGCAAAGGCACAGGTCACACATCATACAGTACTTCGTGATGTCACTGCTCCACCCTGGCCACCAGAGCCAGAGCATGGCGTGTTGTTTTTTGTTCAATGTGATCTGAGGAAGACACCATGCAGTACTTCTTGACGTCATTGCTCTATCCTGGCCACCAGTAGTGTTGAGCCAGAGCATGTCCTGTCTTCTTCGATCCGATGTGACCTGAGGAGGGAGGATTATGAAACTCGAACATGATATGTTGTCATAAGTTGTTGACATCGGGTACCACCACCTACTTGCCATGCCAGTACAACCCTGCAGCCTCCACGAGGCCATGGCGTTCAATGTTCTTCAGCTGAGCAAACCAAGACCATAGTGTAGCCCATCCGAATGCAATTTTTGAAAGGGTTCATACTGACCAATGGTTGTGGGGGTGGACGGAGTGCGTTTGTGTGTAATGTTGTCTCCGCCGCAATGGCGGCAAAGTGGTGGTTTGTGATCTCATGATTGCTCAGCATGAGGCTCATGTGTGTTGGGTTTTCCCAACACACATGAGCCAATGGGTCTGCCACGATAGCTCGCCCTGGTTTGTACTGCCAGGTGAATGTAAAGTGACTCAAGTATTCGCTCCACCGCACATGTCGTCCTGAAAGGTTCGGTTGCATCTCGAAGTACGTGAGAGGGTTGTGATCTGTAACCACCGTGATTTATCCCTTGGCACCTTCGAGATAACAGCACCATGATTTGAATGCATGCACGACTGCCAGTAGTTCTTGATCCCAAGTGGAATCCCTGGTCTCTGAATCTAAGAGCTTGCGGCTTTCGTAGGCAACAGGGTGACCGTCTTGCATGAGCAGGGCTCCCAACCCTATAACCGATGCATCACATCGTACCTCCCATGACTTCTTTGGATTCGGGATTGTAAGTACCGGTGCCAAGATCAGCATCGCCTTCACAGCCTCAAAAGCCTTTGTATGTTTTGCTGACCAAACCCATGTGCTCGCCTTCCGCGTCAGGGCAGTGAGAGGACTAACCAACGTGGAGTAGCCTCTCATAAACCGTCGGAAGTATTGTGAGAGTCCAATGAAAGAGCGGAGCTGACCGATGTTCTTGGGTTGATGCCATTCTTTCACGACCTGCACCTTGCGAGGGTCCACCCGGAGGCCCTTGCCACTAATGACATGGCGAAGGTACTCCAACTCTGGATGCACAAACTTGCATTTACTTCTCTTGCAAAAGAAGTGGTTCTTGTAAAGAATCTCCACTGCATATGAAATATTTCAAAGACTAACCGGCGTCCGGCACGTGCAACCAGCTTATGTGAAAGTAAAAACATTAGATGGAGAGCAAAAAGACAATTGTCAGCAATGTAGAAAGAACATGCACAAATTGAACCTACTGGAAGACTCGGAACTTCATTGTTTTGTTCACGAAAGAATAACTACGTCACGTTTTTTTTGTATTAGTGTTGACCCTAAGCAATCGTTTCCAAACAAGGTGTGTCGCACACTAGATCTACCCGCTTTCTGTAATGACAGATCCAGTGACTGGTTCTAAAGGCCTTCGCACACGTTGCAGGTTCACAGAAAAAAATGCGAGAATCACACTGCGGTACGCAATTCCCGTCTCAATCTCGCACGACATGTGACATGTCTCAGTCTCGTCTCGTCTCGCTCAAGACAAATCAAAATTTCACCTGTCATGCGGTACAAAACAACGAGACAAGACAACATCAAGACAATTGAGATCCAGACCGGTCTCAATCTCGATTCAGCACCATTCGGTATAGGTATAGGTATAGGTATAGGTATAGGTATAGGTATAGGTATAGGTATAGGTATCGGTATAGGTATAGGTATAGGTATAGGTATAGGTATAGGTATAGGTATAGGTCAAGGTATAGGTATAGGTATAGGTATAGGTATAGGTATAG
>SZWC01019335.1:9406-22130 GCA_023375785.1 Penium margaritaceum | reverse complement strand
TCCCTCCCTCTTCCCTCCCTCCCTGTCTCCAACCCTTCCTCCCTCCCTCCCTCTTTCCCACCTTCCCTCCCTCTGTCCCGCCCTCTCCCCCTACCTCCCTGCCGCCTCCTTTCTACAACTCTCCTTCCCTTTCTGCCTCCCTCCCATCCCTTCCTTCCCCCAGTCCTATCACACTGCTTCGTCTCTTCTTCTGTTCTGCCCTCTCTCCCTCTTCTCTACCTTCCTCTTGACCTTCTCCCGCCCTCTCATCTCCCTCCTGTCCCTCTGACCCCCTTTTCCCCCTTCACCTTTTGCCAGCAATCCCCCCCCTGTTCCTCCCTCCCTCTGCCCCTCTCTCCCTCAGTCAGCTCCTCCATCTTTCCGAGTGCCCGTCAATGCATCCCTCCAGGCTTAGCCTCCTCTCCCACCTGAACTCCTCCCCCCGTCACTCCACCTTCTTCCATGGCACTCTGCTCCCTCTCCCCATCCCCTCCCTGTCCGTGCAACGTTGCGAGCGTACATGCAGACGAGTGCTTCAAGCACCGAGAGGCCGGCGCTCCATGCGTGGCGGTGTACGACTGGCACTGCAGCGGCCTGTGCGAGGCGGAGAAGCGCATGGCCGACGTGCACCGCCACTGCGGCTCGCAGGGCGCCAACGCCAACGCAGACCGCCATGGAGACGGCAAGGCTGCCGCTGCAAGGCAATGAGTTTTGATGACGCCCTCGACGGCCCATCGAAGGCTTCCCCAACCCAATGGATTCGTTTTGCTGCGCAGGCTCACCTCAACTCTTGGAACCACCAATGTCCATTGAAGTGGTTCTGTTGTCCATGTTGAAGTGTAGGAGAGGTCAGGATTCTCTGGAGCAAAGTTGTGCTCAAGTACACAATGGGAAGACGGTGAGGATGTCAAAGGGCAGCCATGAGGAGTTGCTGTGCACACCATGTCTGATATTGTGTTTGGCGGGGTTGAGAGAATGTTGTAGATTAGGTTTTCGCCCACCATCATGCCACTACTCTGCCTTACGGCGTCTTGTATGCCATGAGCTGTGGTTAAGGTGGAGATTAAAGCTCTTTGGGTGTCACATGATGGTGAATGGTCAGTGGCATTCATCGGATGCATGAGGTACAAGACAGTGGGGCGATTGTGCTAAGTTTTTTCATTCTACAACCTAGGCGCAGATAATGACATGACACTGGTGAAATGGCGAAAAGATTGAAACCATCAACCACATTGCAGGTTCGACTATCGATAGTCATGCCTAAGGCTGCTAAGTCGAGGCCGGAACAAATTGTCTCGATCTTGAAGTTTTTTTTTTTCCAATTCGGCACAAGATGCCTCGCCCTGGGCATGGAGGATGACAAAACCTCGATCTCGCACTGATTTACATTTTCCTGGTCTTGGTCTCGTCTTCGTCTTGCTCTAATCCGAGAAACTCTCAAATCGTCCGCTTTGCAAGCTATGAGCAAAAGGACAAAACGAGGTGTCGGAAGTGAAGTCACTGCGAAAACACTTCGCGACGACCTCACTCTGACTGCGAGCAACGTTTTGACTGAAGTGTGGATTGGTTTCCAAGCAAACTCTCTAGTTTAACATTCAAACACTAAATTGTAAGGATTACATATTACTCCTCTGCCACCTCGTCTGGAGACGCCAACTTGGGCCACTAGACACAAAGAATCTACATGACTAGCCGGTGGTGTTCGATACGTGCAGCGTGTTGGTTTTTCACGCATCCCTCATCGTACTCTGTTATGTCCTCCCGGCTTGTGTACATTGGCGTGCAGATGACTGACGGTGAGACGCGACGCTGTTGGAGTATCGTCTGGTGGAGCCAACGCACGATGAGGCCCACTCGCAGCTTGCTGGAGCCTATTCCTCTCTTCTACGCGCTCAGCTCCATCGTAGGACCTCCTCGGCAGTCGTGTTGCCAGCAGTCTCTGTCGCTGCTTTTGCTGCCTGCACGCGTCCAGTGCTGTGTTTAACTGCACTGTTGCATTCACAGCACTGTATCATGCATAGGGTCCAAGCTTTATGAGTTTTCGGGCACTTTTTGGCACCGGGGACTAGAGTAGACGCAGCCAGGGTCTAGGCGGCTATAACTATTGAGTGCTATTATTCTAGCTGATTTTGACCGCATGGATGTGCTCCCAGCAAGGCTGATGCCGGTAGTACCAGTACCGCGGTGTACCGCGATTTTGTACCGCGGTATTGCAGTACCGCGGTACAGTGTTTTTTTTTAACGGTACCGGTACGGTATTGGTACTAACTTGGCAGGGTACCCCTCTTCCTTACCGCGGTACCATACCGCGGTGCAGTACCACAGTAGTGGGAGATTGAAACAAAAAATCTTTGACAAGTAATGGTAACGCGCTCTGACTAAGTCAAGGACGTAGTGCGGATGAGTGTGCATTCGAATGCTCGAGCATGAAAGGTAGGTTACGGCAGGGACAATACGCGATGGACAGCAAAGGATCAAATACTCGGAAAGAGGAATTTGTAAGTACCGCGAGGAGGTCGAGTGTGTGTGGATTGCAGGGTTTGTGCGGGGTCGCCGTTGGGGGGGACGTGACTAGTATACTTGTGATGCCTCTGTAAATGGGCGAGGGTGCCCACGACGATGGACGGCTGTCCACCTTGCATATTCTGAGAGAGAATTCAAGGACCGCCCCCTAGCCCTCCCTCCTTTCCGTGCCGTAAAAGTAGCACTTGCACCCAATAAGTTGTTCAAGTACGGGACGGAAATTTCTAAGATTCAGGTTTCTCTCACGTGGGCCTTTACGACTGTGAGATGGTTCTCTCGAGCTCTTCATAGGTTGTGATTTTAAGAACTGTTCGTCGGAAATGGTTTCTCGAGACTCTATTTCAGACTCCATTTCTCATTCGGAAATGGTTTCTTGAGATTCCACTTCACACTCCATTTCTCATTCGTGAGATATACATAAATCGTGACAAGACGAAATGTGACGCCCAGATCTTCGTTGTCTACATTATGAGAAGAGAGAAATGTACATTTGCCTGTTACGAAAGAAAGGATCGTCGGAATATCGGCGGAGCGAAGATCGCGTCACATTCCACCGACCCCCAATACCCATTGTATCTTCTCTGTCCATATCCTATGTGAGAGACATTTAAGTGCGTCAGCCAAACAGGGTTGGGGGCCGACGAATACGCACGGACCAACCCGTCCCATGCCGATGGGGCGGTCCGTGCGAATTCTTCAGCACGTATGGACTAATACCCGCGGTACATTGTTTTGTACCGCTTCCTGTGACGTGCGGTACTACCGTGTACTGTGCTATACTTCAGGTACCGTGGTTACTGAATGGTACCGTTGATACCGTGGGAGCGGTACCGGTATCGGTACTCCGAACCTCCCAAGAAACTAGGATACCGCGGTACTAATGCCGCGGTATTCAGTACCGCGGTACCCAAGTAACGCGGTATTGCAGCCCTGGCTCCTAGCATTCGTACTATGGTATGGTCAAGTTTTCAAGCAAAACGGACGATGCCCGGGTTTTCGGCTGTCGGCCATCTGACAGGGCTCACCAAGACAACCTGCGTGCCTGAAAAAAGAGCCATTTTCTGATTGGCTTGTGAACTGAGTAACAAGTTATACAGAGGTGGGGGAGGCTACTTCTTGGAGGTGTCTCCCATTGTGTCTCATTCTTGTTTCTTAATCAGTCATTTCCAATTCTCAGCTGCTTTCTAGCGCTAATGCTGCCTCGCGTATCTCTGAGTAACTAACCCAGAGCACTCAGACTTAAGACTCTAGAGCAACGGACTGAGGGGGCAGCAGACTAAGCAACGAGCGTGGAAGCCCGCACGTTGCATCAACAATGCAACTGCCTCAAGCAGCGCTCTAGAATAGTTTCAAGCTTGGTATCTGAGCCAGAGCGCAACAGAATCAGGAGACAACTGTCGTACAAGTTCGTGACTATGCCAGGGGACCCGCATACGCGCTAGTGCAGGGGAAATGCTGCCGGATTTTCCCGACACCATTGACCCGCCTGGTGGCGGCGTAAGTTTTTTTTCCCACGGCCATTGTGCCAGAGGAGATGCTGCTGGATTTTTTCCGTCAGCACTGACCCCCACATGTGACGCAAGGAGGTGAGTGGCAGGCTGCGTCAGGCACTTGCTGGCGACGACGCACATGGCGACGTGGAGTGATTGACATCAGCACCAAGCAGCAGCAGCAATGTGCAGCAGCGGCAGTAGCTTGCAACAGCAGGGAGCAGTGGCAGCAGCTATGCGTAGCAAACAACAGCTATGCGTAGCAACTATAGCAGTAGCAGCTCGCGGGAGTTCGCAGCAGCAGTAGCCCGCAGCAGCAAGCAAGACCAGCACCCAACAACAGAAGCTCGCAGCAGCAGCAGTGCGCAGTAGCAGCGAGCAAAAACAGCAGCCGACAGCAGCAGCAGCAGCGAGCAGTAGCGATCAGCAGCCAGCAGCAGCAGCAGCTGTAGCAGCGGCCAGTAGAAGTAGCTGCTCGCAACCCGCTACTTGCAGCGAGCAGCAAGCTGTGAGCAATTAGATTAGCTCGAAGTGATGAAGGAAGAAGAAAAAGAGAACAAAAAGGAACACAAAAAAATCCCCCACCCCGCAAGTGGCACTGTAGCGGTTGCAGCTACCACCGGAGTTGCTGCAAGAGCCACAACAGTCGTAGCAGCACGCAACAGCTCAACGGCAGCAGCAACATTTGTTGCTACAACACCAGTAGCAGCAACAACAGCAAAAGCAGTAGCAACAACAAGTGTAGTAGTAGTAGCAGTTGCTACTGCAACATCGGCTGCAGCAGTAGCAGTAGTAGCAACAACAACAGAAGCTACAACAGCAGCTCTACCAGTAGACCAGCAGCAACAGCAGCCACAACAACAGCAGCAGCAACAGGTGCCCTACAACTGACACAGCAGTGGCTCCAGCAACAGCCGTTTCTGACATCATTGCTCACGTCACCGCTGATGTCTGCAAAAAAAAAACCACAACAACAACCGCGTAGATAACGTAGTAGCAGCTGCTGACGTCTGCCATCTTAGGCTGATGTCATTGCTGACATCACTACTGACATCAGAAGCACAAAGAAAAGGGGAACAAGGAGGGGAAATAAAGGACACCATGACAGAGAACGAAGAGGGGCCCTCCTTTGTTGGAGGACCCCCCTTCCTACAACAACTATAGCAGTTGCAACAACAATACTAGCTTTTGCCGCTGTTGCAAAAGCAACAAGAGCGCCAACAGCAGCAGCAGCAATAGCCGCGACAGTAGTAGCAGCCGCACCAACAATAACGTCAGCAGCCGTTGCAATAGCAGCAATAGAAACATCAGCAACAATAGGAGGAGCAACACCAGTAGCAGCAGCAGCAGCCACAGCAGTAGCAGCAGCAGCAGCTGGACCAACACCCCGTAGGCTCTATCGTAGGTCATGCTTGCTCGACAGATTCGCTCGCCACTTTGCGCCAGCAGCTCGCAACGCTGACACAACAGCTATCGGCACTGTAGCTACTGATACCGTTGTCGGAACAATAGCCACAGCAGCAGCACCAATAGCCGCTGCAACAGCAGCAACAGTCACCGTAGTAGCAACAACGAAGTCAGCAAGCACCTTTTGTTCCACACGGGTAGACGAACCTTGTGTTATCTTATGCCATGCAGTACCTGGCGCAACAACAGTAGACGATGCCGTTAGTCCTAGGCCCCACTCTAGGTGTCGGCCACAGGCCAAAGGACTTCGAAACCCCATCCCCACTGCTTCAAGCTGGGAGCTCAGCTTTTGGATCTGGGCACAGGGCGAGGGCTTGTAGCCCTACTATGTCCTGCCCTTCAACTCCATCCAGGCCGACCTGGTACATGACGCTGTTCGCGTCGTGCGTGCCCTTGTCCTTGTAGCCCCTCTAGCTGCACGGCTATCCCTCGAGCCCTTCCTCGACGACCTCACCATTGGCGCTCTCCTTGACCGAGCCGTGGCGTAGCACGTACGCACGCGCCCTCATTGCATGTCCAGTGATGTCGAGACAAGCTGCCTCATTTGGGAGTTCAACTCCCTCCGAATAGGGGAGACCGAGATGGTCACCTCCTATTGGCAGCGTGTAGAGGACATCCTGCACCGCCTCAGAGACATTGCGCTACCCCCTCTCTCCGTGCTTCTGACCATCAAGCACGCTGCCACCGAACCCTTCTCCGACGTCTTCGTCCACTACTCCTAAGACATCCTCATCGCGATGGCTACCCAGGGTACCCTTATGCCCTGGGCATACGAGCTCTTCGTCCTCATCGAAGAGGCTCGTGAGGAGTCACACATCCATCGCACAGAGTCCCTCGCCTCTCCTGTCGTCACCTTCATGGCGGTTGCCACTCCAGCAGCAACAACGTCTTCCGGTGCCACCTTGTCTGGCAAGAAGAAGGATAGGAACAAGAAGGGCAAGGGCCCTGAGTAGCAGTCTATGAGATCCGGTAGCACCAGCCTCGTTTGCCACAGCTATGGACAGTCAGGACATGGGTGGTACACGTGTCCGCTCCTGACTGACGAGGCTCGCATCATCGCCACAATGCATCGTCAACGTGAGTGTCGCCTTGCTACCAGTGCTGTGACCATCGTTGCTCCTGCTACATCTGCACTGCTCGCGACGAATCCACCGCAGTGCCTTCTACAATCGTCTGCGCCCGCTCCTCCGTCCCCAACGCCTTCTTCCTCTTTCTTGGACACCGTCGCCATTAGACTGTAATCAATCTACTTCGTCAAGCCCTCCACCCGCGAGTGTCAGTTAGAGCACTTCAGCTTGGCCTTTCTTGCCCTCCTCTCCAGGGAAGTGCAAGTTGTGTAGTTGCTAGTCCCTTTCTACCCTGGATGACAGAGTCTGTGTTGCAATCGTGTCATGTATCTTCGTCCACACCATCCTCTACTATACCTTTCCCACCCGCTCGACTTCGTGATGACGTCGCTTGGCTGGATGTGTGGCAGTCCCGGTTCGCACCTCCGTCCACTACGTCAGCGTCACTTGCCCATTGCCATCTGTCTGTCAACCACCTCGCTACACCGGTCCAGGATCTGTCAGAGACCTCGATCCTTGACTCCGGGGCCACGCATTACATTACTTGACAACCTTGCGCAAGGCCTTCAATGTCCTTGGTCCCGTCGCTCATGTCACCGGGGTTCGTTCGGGTTCTGGTCAGGTGTTACTCGTTCGTGGTACTGGTATTGTTTGTTGGTGTGGTCCTGTTGGTGATGTCATCATGACTAATGTCCTTTTCGTCCCTCGCCTTGAGCTCAACCTCTTGTTTGTCACCGCCCTTGATCGCATGAGCATGGATGTTTTGCACTTGCGTAGTGTGGGCACTGTGTTGTTACGTCCGTCAGGTCGTGTTGTTTTGCATGCCATCGCCTGTGGCAACTTGTGGCATGCACCGCACCTGTCCGCTTCTCCCTCTACCTCCTCTTCATCAGCTCACTTTGGCCATGTGTTTGTTACTAGGACACTGTCTGTGCAACACACACGTCTTCTACATCGCCGCCTCTGTCATGTCCACTCTGCCGCTGTTGATAGCATGCTTCGCACGCAGCCAGCCATGAACCCTTGACCTAGCCTCCTTTCCTCTGTCGTGTCCCACTGAGTGCATTGATTGTGCTCAGGGGAAGATGCACCGTTCCACCTAGGCCCCTCTCTGCCTCTCAAGCGACCGCCCGGCTCGACTTGGTTCACTCTCATATCATGGATCCCCTCCTGACAGAGTCCGTCGGCGAGCACAGTCATCATGTCCAGACACTTACGGACGAGTAATCTCGCTATCGCTGGGTCTTTTGCCTTCGGCTCTAGAGCAAAGTCGCTCTCACTATTAGGGACTAGCTTGCCCGTGCTGAGTGCGAGTGTGGTTGCCCCCTCCGTCGCTTCCGCTTTGATCGCGAGGGTGAGTTTTTGGGGGAGACCACTCTCTTCTCGCCTCCGGTAGTGTCCATCATGAGGCATCGGCGTCTTTCACGCCAGTCCTGAACATCGTCTTTGAGCGATGGAACCGCACCATGGTCGATGCCGTCCACACCATGCGGGTCAAATTTGGTGTCTCTAACGGCTTTTGATTCGAGGCCATGACATACATGCCGTGGGTCTTGAACCGGATTTCCCATGGACCTATTCCCCATCACTCCACACCATAGTAGAACTGGTATGGAGAGCGGGCCGACCTCCGTTCGGCCCGCGTCTGGGGCTACATAGCTATCGTGTGGTTGCCTGCCCCACACCAAGGTTGCAAGCTCGAGCCTCGAGGCCGTCCCTGTACCTTCCTTGGCGTCTCACATCAGCCCGAGGCATGGCGTTTCTTGGACCCCACATAGCACTGCATCGTTGAGTCCTGGGACACCCTCTTCTTTGAGGACCTATTTCCTCGTGACCTCATTCACTACGGCGCGTCGACGTTCCTCCCGTCGCGTGGGGGATTGGTGGGTCCGTATTCCGTCTAGCCGTGCCCGAGCGTCCCATCGTCCACGCTCGTGGGTCCGTCCGTGTCCGCTAGCCTTTCAGGGCTGGCTGCCCCACCTGTGTCCGACAACCCCTCAGAGCCGGCAGCCCCGTCCAGGCCGGCCAACCCCTTAGGGCCGGCTGTCCCATCTTTGTCCGATAGCCCCTCAGAGCCGGCTGCCCTGTCCGAGCCCGCCAGCCCCTCAGGGCCGGCTTCCTCATCAGTGTCCGCTAGCCCCTCATATCCGTCCGCCCAATCTTTGTGCGACAGTCCCTTAGAACCGGCTACCCCATCCGGGCCCGCCAGTGCCTCAGGACCGGCTACCCCGTTCGTGTCCGCCTGCCCCTCACATTCGATCGCCCCGTCCGTGTCCACCAGCTCGTCAAGGCTGGCTACCTCGTCTGTGTCCGCCAGCCTCTTAGGGCCGGCTGCCTCGTCTGCATCAACGTGCTCCACACGTGGTCCGGGCGGAAACTTAGACCCAAGCCGACGGTGAGCACTAAGGCCACATCCTCACGTCCTCTCGCACCACGACCCCCTGTCGTCCCATGAGGCTCCTTACCTCGTATCAGATCCACTTCCACAATCGCGAGTGGGGACCTCGGCACCAAGGCATTCGGCTTGGCCACACTGTCAGTCATTATTGACCTACACCCAGGGTCAGCTTTGGGCTATGCCTTGCTCCATAACGAGCCCCAGTATGCCGTTGCGACCATGCTTACGCGGATGCCACCAGGGACGCGGGACGCATACACCCTTACTGTCCGTGTCACGGAGTGACTAGAAGACCCAGCCACCCTATGTGAGGCTCACACGTCTCCCGAGGCCGCTCACTGGGAGGGTGCATGCGCCGACAAGCTTGTCGCCATTCGGCAACATCACGTCTATGAGCTCGTCGGCCTCCCCCTGGACCGTAAGGCCATCGACGCCAAGTGGGTTCTCCGGCGAAAGTGGAAACCAGATGGGTCCCTGGACAAGTAATAAGCCTATCTCACAGCCAAGGGGTTTCCTCAGGTCCTTGGGATCGACTATGACTAGATCTTTGTCGCGGTCGGTTGGTTCTCCACCAGCCAAGCGTTGTTAAGCGTGGTTGCTGAGCACGGGTGGGAACTGCATCAGATGGATATGAGCAACGCCTTTCTCCATGGCTCACTAGAGGGCGAGGAGCTCTACATGGTGCAACCTCCAGGCTTGGACGATGGATCCGACAAGGTCTGGAAGCCGCGGAAGACCCTTTATAGCTTGAAGCAGTCACCAGGCTGCTAGAACCAGGAGATCAGCCGTACAGTTCTCAGTGGCAGCCTCCTTTGCAGCTGTACCGATCCCGTACTGTTCATCAGTCTGCGAGGTTAGACCCTCGTCATTGTCCTTGTCTATATCGACGACCTGCTCACCGCATCGCCGGATGCTGGTGCCATCCTGTGGGTCAAGGATTTGTTGCATGCTACCTACCAGATGAAGGACGTCGGGCCAGCACGAATCATTCTAGGCATGGAGCTTGAGCATGATCACTTTGTGAGCATCCTGCATGTCCATCAGGCCGCCTACGTCCAGACTTTGTCCGGGCGCTTCGTTGAGGACCTGCCCCTCATGCCAAGAGCATCCTCACTCATGTCGCTCAATGGTCGGACAATGCTCAAGAGCTCTGATCTAGCCGTGGTGAGGGAGCCGGTGGATGTGACGACATGTTTTTGCGTCATCGGGTCACTGATGACTTGGCGACGATGACACGTCTAGACATTGCGTTTGCCGTCAACCTCCTGGCACAATTCTCTCAGGAGTCGCGTCACCTCCACTTTGAGGCCGCGATCCGAGTAACTACGCTAAATCATCTCTACCCCACGACGAGGCCTCATTTTCCTTCGATAGACGTCCGTTTTGGTGACGGGATACACCGATAGTGACTGGGCCGACTGTCCGGATGGTAAGTGTCATATTGGCTAGATCTTCCTTACTGGCGGAATGGCTGTATCTTGGCGTAGAGGCAAGCAAGACTGCATTGCACGTAGCACTAGTGAGGCTGAATATGTGGCCCTTGGTTTTGGCGCTAGTGAGAGCGTGTGGTTGTACCGTTTGTTTTCCGAGTTGGGTTAGTCAGTCCAGTCCATCACACAACACTGCAACAATGAGAGTGCCATGGCCATTGGTGACAATGATGGCGTGCATCACATGCACAAAACACATCAATGTCAAGTATCACCATGTGCATTTATTGTTGCATGACGACAGCATCAGCATTGCATGGGTTGAGACAGCACGGCAGTTTTCTGACATTTTGACCAAGGCACTCAAGCGTGACTCGTTCAGGAAGGCTGTGAGTGTAGTCGGTGTGCGTCCATGAGGTTCTCTCTCTCCTTGTCCGCTTGGTCTCTGTGCTCTCTGCCTCTCCATGTGCACTGCGCCTATGAGTCATGGGGGAGTGTTGGTTTTTCATGCATCCCTCATCCTACTCTGTTATGTCTTCCCGACTTGTGTACATCGGAGTGCAGATAACACACAGTAAGACACGACGCTACTGGAGTGTCATCTAGTGGAGCCGACGCACGATGAGGCCCACTCGCAGTTTGCTGGAACCTCCTCCTCTCTTTTGCATGCTCTGCTCCAACGGCGGACCTCCTCGGCAATCGTGCTGCCGGCAGTCTCTGTCGCTGCTTTTGTTTTCTACACACGTCTAGTGTTGCGTTTGAATGCGGTGTTGCATTCGCAACGCTATATCATGCATAGGGTCCAAGTTTCATGAGATCCGGGTACTTTTGGTACCGGGGGCTAGAGTAGACGCCGCTAGGTTTTAGGCAGCTAGAACTCTTGACTGATATTCTTCTAGCTGATTCTGACCACTTGGCTGTGTTCGAGGCATGCGTGTTATGGTATGGTCCAGTTTTTAGGCATAACGGACGACCCCCGGGTTTTGGGTTGTCTGCCGTCTGGCAGGGCTCACCGAGAAAACCTGCCTGCATGAAAACATAGCTGTTTTCTGATTGGCTGGTGAACTGTGTAACAAGTTCTGCAGAGCTGGGGGAGGCTAGTTCTTGGAGGGGTCGCCCATTGTGTCTCATTCTTGTTTCTTAGTCAGTAATTTCCAGTTCTCAGCTGCTTTCTGACGCTAACACTGGCGCGCTCATCTCTGAGTCACAAACCCAGAGCACTCAAAACTTAGACTCTACAGCGGCAGACTGAGGGAGCAGCAGACTAAGCAACGAGCGTGGAAGCCCGCACGCTGCATCAACAACGTAACTGCCTCAACCTGCACTTTAGAACAGTGTGAAGCTCACTGAGCTTACGTGGACATAAAAAAGAAGTTTGAAGAATTTGCTGTCTATCGTCGGCAATGTAGAGAATGCAAACAAACTGAACTAGGATAAATGTTCTCAAGTTCATTCATTTGTCTACCAAAACATATTCACGTTGCTTTTGCATTGGCTGCTGTTGTTGACCCTCGAGGACCGCTTCTTACTAATGGATTTGCTCTTGTTTTGTGTTGACACGCCCATTGATTGCGTGATTGGTTTTAAATCGCTAGGCACACTTGGCAGGGGTCGCACAAGAAAAGCGTGACACTACTTCGGTACGAGAATGTCGTCCTGATGTCGTGCAACACACGGCGTGCCTCGGTCTCGTCTCGTCTGGCACGAGACAAATCGAGATTGTCTTGTGTGGTGCTGTATGAGACCACCAGACGAGAAAAAACTGCGACAGTCGAGATCAAGACAGGTCTTGATCTCGGTTTAACAGCAATAGTCATGCCGATGACGTCCAAACACACACACGGAAATGACAAAAGCGAAATCAAAATCCACAGATTTAGTGCAGAGTTCGCACAAATGAGCCCGATTTACACTTACATCCGTCATCTGGCTACTGTCAAGTAGCTTGGGGGTGGAGGAAGAGGGAAAAACTCCAATCACACTTTCACCCCCAATCCATACTTTGACATTAACCGCCCAAGTTGTGGAGGACATTGTTCCCATGCATGACAATATGACTGCCTCTCATCGCGCTAGGCTAGGAGAGTGCATTAGAGGGTTGGCTTTAACAAGGTTGGCGTTTTTTATCCCTCTCTCTCACATCTGCCAGCCGTGCCTCTCTACTCTAGTAGGCCCACCTATGGGTGCTGGTGTCGAAGTACTGAGAAAACTACTGTACACTAGCTTCCATGCACACGATCATTGCATCAGAGTGAACCAACATGGTTGTAACGCATGTTGAACTACACCCACCCACCCACACACACACACACACACACACACACACACATGCACGTACACACGCACGCATGCACGCACACACGCACGCAC